>CAWUFW010021746.1:0-112758 GCA_963921515.1 Calotriton arnoldi | reverse complement strand
CCATTTCTTATGCCTCGACTCAATATCATCACTACAATACTTAGCATATCTCAAAATATCATCCACTGTCTTACTCTGCCAACAAATCAAATGTTGCTGAATCATATTACTAATCTCAGGTTTCAATCCAAATACAAACCTATACACCAAATGTCGCACATCTTTGTCAGTTATACTTTCAAAACCACTATACTGTTTAAACACCTGTAAAAGCCTCTCATAATATGCATGTACTGATTCTTTTGACTCCTGTGTGGTCCTATCAATTTTAACCCAATCTGTTTCTTTTGGAGAAATTTGGGTAAGTAATTACCTGATTATATTTTGTCATCACTTCTTCTGAAGGTGCTCCTGTTTTAACATCTCCAGGATATTCCTCTTTTGGCCAATCAACTGCAATTTTACACTCAGTCCATAAATCAGCTGGAACTACAATGTCAAATAAACCATCCAAATCTTTCAACAAGACCTTTGAAACTTTTACCAACCTCTCTACCTGTTTGTACCACTCGACAGGCTTTTCTCTCAATCTAGGGAAATCATTAGTAAAAGACAATATATCCTGTCTTGACCAAGGAATGTGAACATATACACCACCTGGAACTTCTCTCATCGGATATATCATTTCAACTTGCTCTGCTTCTCTTAATGGAAGTAAAGAAGATGCATTCACATTTTTGTTAGCAATCATTTCTTCCTTCTTTTTTGCCCATCTACCTTTCCATCGTTCCACATCACCCCATCTCTTCAAGGTATTAATCAACTCTTTTATTTGGAATCGTTTACCAGACGTATTCAAACTCTCTAAATCCTTTTCAGTAAAGTCCAATCTATATGTTTTCTGTAAGGCTTTAGACTTCCCAATATCCACTTCATATTCCTGTGCAACCTCTACCAATTTCTCATGTAAATTCTTCGCTCTCCATGTAATATTTGTACACAAAAATAGCAACTCTTCATCCTGATATTTACTCAATCTCTCTGGACTTATTGTACCATTAATCATTTCTTCCAGATCTACTCTCAATTTACCTATATCTATACTCAATTTAGACTTATTAGTTTCTATTCCTCTTATCCAAACATCTAACTCCTCTGGCGAAGGTCCCACTGAACCCCCTGATACTGCAGTCATTTCTCACACATTCTGCACTAGTTTCCTAGGATCTATCTGCACACTTCTTTTTGGTGTTTCAATCACCTTTTCATTTATTGGAAGATCAATCAATGAAGCACTCCTCTCAACTGGTTCCGATCCACTAGCATTCCTGACACTATTCATAGGAATTGTCAATGTATGCACTCTCGAAATATTTTGACCCTCACTATACAATGGAACTATAGGACCAATTGTTACTGGTACTGACAATGCTTCTGCATTTAAACTCAACTGACTAATTTTCTGAGTCAACTCCTCTCTTGTTCTGTTTAACACGTCAATCTCTTTTTCCTGTAACTCTGGAGTACCTAATGAAGACTGTGAAGCTGCCGGAACATTTGTAACTTGTGAAACTTGTGGGACTTGTGGAACTTCTATTTCAATTAACGGTGCACTCGGAGAAATCCCATCCGGGCTCTCCTGATATGGTGGAGGTCTCTTTAATAGCATCTCATCTAATAATTCATCATCGATTTCATTTGGATCAATATCTAATTCTGAAGTCTCTACATTATTCTTTTTCCCTTTACATCTTCCTCCAGCCTGATCCTCAGCAACTATTACTGGATATAACCCATCTGCAATCACTTCTCTTCTCCATCTCTTCATCTGATCATCCCACCTAGCTTCTGAATATCTCCTCAATGTATTCCTATATCTTATTCCATTCCTGTCTCTCTCTCTTTTATATGCTTCGTGTTCCCATTCTTCAAGCGTCTCATACTGCATAGGTCTGGGATTTGGTTTTAATGAATTCATTTGTCTCCTCAAATTTTCCAATATCCTCACATTTAAAGTACCATGCTTTGAAAAAGCTAAAACTCCATCATCTTCTGTGTAACCCATCCAATTCTCTAACCATGTACACGTATAATATCCACGCCCCAACATCATGAAAGAAGCAGGTGATCTTGGAGGAGGTACAGGAAGCTCCTCCCTAGTAACGGCTTATCCTTTTTAAAGAAATCTTGTATTCTTTTTACCATCTTCATTTTAAACTCTCTTTTTCTCACTAAATAAATCAAAAACAAACAAGAGAAACCTTCCGTAAATCCTCTCACTCTATTCACTGAATCTCAACCAATACCAGCGCGACTCACACCAACTAACCAATCACGGCTCACTACACGCCCACTATCTCGACCAATGCCAGCGCGGCTCACATCAACCAACCAATCACGGCTCACTACGCGCCCACTGTCTCGACCAATGCCAGCGCGGCTTTTTGTGACGTCAATATAACTCCTGCTACTGACCCTCCCTTTACAAAATAATATGGCAATGTACTGCAAGATGTTTCTTAACTAAATTCTTGTTAGAAACAACACAAAACAATGCTACTTTGTCTGCTCCACTAAATAAAGAGATAGTTCGATCATTCGAAGAGATTTCTTTTACTTCTAGTAAAATAACGACCAGCGCTACTATACTCCCAATCAAGTGAAAAGAGGTCTAGGTACTCTTCTGGGGATACTAGCCAAAGTTTCGGAAGAGAATTTTTGAGTGAAAAAAGTCTTGGTACTCCTTTGGGGATGTAAAGCCAAAATTTCGGAAGCGGACTTTCCACTATTTCACACAACCTTTTCTCAACAGAATGAATCCCTAAAATAACATCAACAGCATCTCACTGTTTGATATTATGACAACAGACAAAGAACTTCTGCAGTGTGATACTTTTCCACACCATTCCTCTGTCCCTTTAAGGCTAAAATAACATCATCCCGGGATCTTAGGCAACTCCGTACCCGTATTTCCAGACTACATGAAACAAAACGAACACTAACTTTTCATATTAACCAAAAATCAATAATCAATAATTATTGCCAAACTAATCAATATTAATCAATAACCATCCTCTGCTACCAAAACTGATCCAGTGCTCATGGATCAATAAATTTGCAAATAAACAAGGCCTAATTACATTACCCAGCAAAGTCCCTTTGCGCTGGGTTCAGTGTAAAATGCAAAGTTCAGACCTAACTTACCAATCTCCAACCGAACCTGCATTACTCATAGAAAAATAATGTGACAATGGCATCTTTTTATAGTTGAATAGTTGATGGCAATAATTAATGACACTCTCTAAATAAAGACGAACACAGAGTGTATATTTATAATGTTTTATCTAAATAATGTGAAATAAATGCTCATCAAGTAACAATACACAGTACAAAACCATGGAATATCACTGAATAAACAATTAGCAAAGAGAAATGACAAAATACATCACATCGACAGTGCATTGAAGGAGTGAAAAGGCAAAAAGAGAAAAGTTTCAGAGACAGAATACATTTGCAAATGTTTATGCAAATTCAGGTTTCTATCTATACTAACCCAGAAGGAATCAGGAAATCTGCTCCCTGGCCATGGGAACAGCAGGGCCCCTCAAGAAGATTTGTAAGGGCAAAGTCTAAGTCAGGAATCAGAAACAGGAAGAAACAGGTAGGCCTCTACAGCAAACCGACGACAGTGACGATCACACCTAACGCCATCAGCATCGCAAGAAGACACCAACGCGCCCCTCCCACCAATGCACCTCAATTATACCCTAAAACCCAAATGTCCAACCCACACTTGTTTCGATTCTGGGACAAAACTACATCGTGGTTGGTTAAGGAAGGGGGTGTACTGTCACACCATACTGTCACACCACACTCGGCATGTCCATCTTACTCAATGTTCTATTGTTTTGTTTTTTCAACATCACAACTACTTCATCCCAGGAAATACAAGTATACAATATCAGACTTCAGTTTCCTTCTCTCTCCATAAATGTTTCAGATTCTGTTACTTCTTGTGCCACTCGTGCGCTTCCAGAGAAAACGTTCATCACTTGTCGATTGTTTTTCTTCTTCACGTTTAACTTTTGGCAGGCACACACAAATTCGAAGGTCCTCGCCTTTGCCTTTCCTCCACATTCTCTTTTGCTTTTTTTTTCAGTTAATAATTCTTTATTTTGCTTAACCCATGCTTCTACGGAAAATAAAACAAATATAATTACTCATTTTGAAATGCTTTTCTTTACGCACCCTCCCAAATGCTGCATCTAACCATGCGCAACCTAGGTTAAGGTTTTCCTGACAAACGTTAATAACGTGCACAAAAAGCAGCATTAGTCTCTTTATTTTCATTAGTCAAGCATTTGCGGCCTAGTTCAGTGCTTTAGTATGCACTTGCGCAGTATTATTTTCCCTCATGTTAGTTATTAAAACCACACGTTTTTCACTGCACACTATTAGAAAAATTAGAAAATGTTACTAGGAGTCTCAATCCGAGCAGGTTTCATTTCTCGAAAACCCTGCTCCATCAGTATACAGGGACTGGGTGGGGTTCACACAGACAAGGCAGATTTAGAGTGGCAGAGGCAGTGGGCTAGTTGGTATGGGTGGCACAACAGAGGAGGCATGTGGCTAATTCAGCAGTCAGGCTGGCAGAACAATGGCTTTAACACAGCGCGTGCTCTGCCACTATGAGCTATGCACGGGCCACAGTCCTCCCTGTTTGCTGAGACCCTCTAGCAATAACCAATGACAGACCACTGTGGGGGTGAAGTGATGCAGTCACATTCACACCGGTGATGGAATATGGCTTTTGGAATCATGTAGGGACTAGCCTATTTAACAATGTCTTATGCTTGCCTGGGCAGCCCCTAAAGCAGTAGGGCAGCCAGACAGGTGTTTATACCAGTGGGACAATTTGTAATGTTTCCTGGGCCAAAAAAATGAGTGCTCATGCTGAACACCAGTACAAATTATTAAGCACAAACCTTCTGCCTTCATCCACTTACCTCCGACGGCATTGACGGCTTAGGTGAAATAAAATGCCAGCCAACACACTGTATTTATACAAAACATGCATAGATTATTTTATAGACTTTGCCTGGTCCCCGAAAAATGCCCCATCACTTTTCTGTAGTTGCCAAAACAGGGACATCACCAGCACATAATTTGTAAAAGAATAAGTGCCAGGGCCCTTGTCAGAAGGTCACTGCAGCTTGCACCACCCATTGCCCCCACTAGCGCTGCCAATGACAGTACCATCACAACTAACCATCACACTAGTACAAGTGTGACAATTCAGACTTTAAATATTCATTAAAAAATGAATAGCGCATGCCGCCCAAGCTATTCTTTTAGCTTTGCGTTGCAGGTATTAGTGATTTTAATGTAGATTTAATTATTAAACAACTGTTGTTCTGCTCCTCACAAAACCAGATATACAGCGCAACCATGTGGCAGGCTGTTATAAGAGCCGGTGTTGACAATAAAGTGCGGTTGTCAAGCACTGGACATCACATCTAGCAAGGACATGCAATCACAGCTGCTTTAAACAAAGAAGTCCAACAATGGGATGAGGCACACCTGTAAAAATAGTATGTCACAGGAATGATAAGGACACCTATAGGACTAATGATCCCTGGGGGTGTGCGAATTTGATGTAATTAGCTTTTGTGCAATTAGGTGAAATTTCGGCAAAATTATAGAGAAGTTATACATAATTACGTCAAATGCCAAACTGGTATTTTGCGCTGTATTTTAAAGCAAAATGCATCCTTTTGACACAAGGATGCAGTTTGCGCTGAAAAATGAGTGGCAAAAAAACACAAAACACTGGGAATGACAAAGCTGACATTCCTGAATTTCCTGTGCACTCGTGGTAAATTTTTACAGTGAATAGCACATTTGCAGTAAATGTTTACAGCAAGAGGAACGTAATTACGTAGTGATGAGTGATTGTGTCATTGTGAAATTTTTAAATAACAGGAGACATGCATTACCAGAATTATGCCAGAGTAACACACGTCACCCGAGTCCAATATCCAGCATCATGCTGATCTTGAACAGACTTCCAACTAAACAAGCATTGGCATAGCCAATAGGTCCCACTTTTGAGACCTTATAAGTGTTTAGCCAGAGCTATTGGCTTTGCCAATGTTTTAAGCTATGGTGCAGAGCAGTGTGGGTGCTGTGTAGCATGTTGAAAAGTTATAATAAAAAAGTGTTATAAGCACTTTTGTTACCTTATATATAACTAATAAGACATTATTGTCTAGGCGAAACCTAAAGAATGTGCAATGCAGTCGGTCTCACATTTGTGAATGTTAGAGCTATTGGCATTGTACAGGATTCTTGTTTTTTTACTAGAGGAGTCTAGAGGACTGAGAATGAAGAATTACCACTGGGAAGAGAGAGACAGCTGCAGCACTGCCTAGAGGAATTAGAATGAGGAAATACCATTGGGACTACAGAAACAGCTGCAGCACTGTCTAGAGGACTTAGAATGAGGAATTACAGATGAGACCAGAGTAGCAGGTAGCAGGACTGTCTATACGACTTAGAATGAGGAATTACAGACTGAACCGGAGAAGCAGCATTATCTAGAGGACTTAGTATGAGGAATTACTGACAGGACCAAAGAAGCAGGTGCAGCACTCCCTATAGGTCTTAAAATGTGGGAATTACTGACAGGACCAGAGAAGCAGCTGCAGCACTGCTTAGAGAACTAAGAATGAGGAATTACCACTGTGATTAGAGACACACCTGCAGCACTGCTTAGAGGATTTAAAATGGGGAAGTTACTGATGGGACCAGAGAATCAGCACTGTCCAGATGACTAAGAATGAGGAATTACCACTGGGAAGAGAGACACATTTGCAGCACTGCCTAGAGGACTTACAATGTGGGAATTACAGACAGGACCAGAGAAGCAGCACTGTCTAGAGGAGTTAGAATGAGGAATTACCAACAGGACAAGAGAAGCAGATAGCATTACTGTCTAGAGGACTAAGAATGAGGAATTACCACTTGGGAACAGAGACAGCTGCAGCACTGCCTAGAGGGCATACAATGTGAGAATTACCGTTGGAACCAGAGAATCAGCTGCAGCACTGTTTAGAGGACTTAGAATGTGAGACATTTAGAAATTCTGCAAATGCTTTGTCACCTAAAGGCAAGAAAAGAACATTTAGACCATGTCTAAAATACAGTTCAGATGCAAGAAAATGTATTCACTGACAAAAAGGTGTGTGTGGTATTTTGGAGCACAGGAAAAGTCATTGCTCCATTTAAAGCTTACACAGACTAATTCAACATGTACTGGATAAAACACTTAAAAGCATAAACTGGCATTAACAAAAAAGGTTTAACAGAATGATGTAATGCAAGGCTTGTACATTACACTGTATGAAACAACTCACCTTCGGAAAGTTCAAAAGAACATAATGCCCTGGATTCAATATTTACTCAGATATGTCAATGCAATTTCAAAGAGGTGGGAAATGAATGGGTGAAATAAATAGGATCACTTCAGAGAGGTATCCGAGGGGTTAGATGAATGAATAAGGATCATCATTTAATAGCACATAGAACCACCAGGCAAGGCACGAGAGCAAACCATTATAATCACTGTCAAAATCCTCTAAACAGTTGCTTACAGCTATCTCTCTGTTCAACACCTAAAGGCCCTTTAAAAAGAGGACATACAGGGTTATAAATGCAGCCTAAGATACCCTGCTACGATAATCTATTGCATCTACATGCACGGTAGACATCAAATGGGCCTGAAGTACTTAATGCATGGTGGAAATAAAAAAAATATAAATACAAACTGTGTACATAGAAGCGATAATGAAATACAAGTAGGGCATATCAAAAGGTTTAAACCGGTGAAATGTGTATGTTTCGTACATATTCTCAGGTGGTATAATCACATACAAATTTCATGAGAAGAAAAGGTCCAGAAGTTCATACAGATGCTTGAAACCAGCACGGTAAACTACCTTCAACGAGTTAGATGGGGTGGAACAGACCCTGTCCAACGGTACTCCCCAACCACGTGTAGGTCAAAGTCAAGGGCGAGATACAAGTGTTCTAAAACACTGCGTCCGCCTTTACCCCGCCTTTCCCCCAAATACATGACAATGTGTTCCAGTGAGACCCAGAAATTAAGAATTAGAGGTGGGACATATTTAACATTGCTCATTGATTACGTCATCTGTCAAAGCCAACCCCCTATGCCTGGGTGCAGTGATCCCAGTCAGTCACTATCTGGTGGCAATTATGTTGTTCTCCTGCAGTGACTCAGGCAGGTTCTTCCGAGATGCTGCACACTCACTCCTCCGTGGAGGAATGCATTTCACTGACCCAAATTTCTTATGGCTTTTGTGAATAAGGGTTTGCAGGAGCGCCATCATACTCTCTTATGTGCCATCACACTAGTCCCATCTGGACAGGATCAATTCCATTCTGGACTTTGCGAACTTCCCAGCAGTCAAGTCCAGCTCGGTACAAAGCCACCAGTTCAGTTGACCCAAAAAGAAAATGAAATTAAAGATCCTCCTTGGTGATGGGAAAACAAAGGTAAATGCTCAGGAGGCGCAATCCGCTGCCTTGATAAAGCATGCAGGGCAGGAGCCTCCTTTTGTGCTTTCTTGCATTGAATGAATCTGGCACGTATAGGCTAGCGCCACGATTACTTCAATAGAAAACTTGCTACCATTGTTGGGATTTAAACCCCACTCAGGGGGAGATTCACAAGGACTTATCTCAGATTTATCTCCTCCCTTAACTCATCAAAGGTGGAGATAGATTTAACACCCCATTCACAAGCGGGTGCAAACTGCAGACATCGCCAGTATTCCCGAGATAACTGCCCCAAAATGTATCTCCACGGTGGACACCACCAACTAACCCTAATGAGATGCAGAGTAGGCGTTCCGGTGCAAAAACACACGAAAAAACCACAACACCACTTTCACAAAGAACTGCCAGATCTGCGATGCGAACCAAAAACAGGCGATAAGCCGCGGTAGCACCAGGGATTTAACACCTGCCTTTTGCTGGTGTAAAGCAGGATGACTACCTGCAGCATGAAAGGGAGCCCAGCCAAGAGCCACACCTGAAGACCCACAGATGCCATGGAGACAATGATCATGCAGCTCCGATACCCATGAGGGCCACAACACCCACCGCCACCCCTCCAGCCCCCCCCGGACATACACATACCGTGCACGACACAAGAGCCACAAAAAGCGCATGATGACACACATTGACAAAACATAACACACATGTGTGGCCAGAAGAACGAGAAACAGTCACACAGCACTGAAGTAACAACCAAAAACTTTATTGAAATACAACACAAAACACCAATGCGGAAGACTCCTGTCGTGTCCGTCCGGGACAATCTTGATGTCACAGCCTGGAAAATAAAGCACAAAATCAGAACGTGTGCCATGCGCACATCAAAGGAGCGAGACACAGAGAAACAGAGAATGAAAGAAAGGCAGAGAGAGAAAGAGAGAGAAGGAAAGGAAGGGACAGAGAGAGAGAGTGATAGAGGGAAGTAAAGGAGAGAGAGTGAGAGAGAGAGAGAAGGAAAGGAGAGTGAGAGAGAGAGAAGGAAAGGAAGGGAGAGAGAGAGTGAGTGAGAGAGAGAGGGAAGGAAGGGAGAGAGAGAGAGACACCGCCGCCCCTGCGCACCCAGGCCCCACTGTTCACCTGCTGCCACTGGTGTGTCTCCAACTACGTGCCGGGATACACTGCAAGCCACCAGGTCTGCAACCTGTAATCGAGGCCAGAGTCAATCATGGCAGAGTCCATCACACAGCACACGGCAACAACGCCTGTCCGTCCCTGCGCAAGCATGCAGCCGCACCCCACCCCATCCCGCCGGCCAGCGCTGGCTGTCCACACTTGCGCACCCCGGGCCCACTACTCACCTGCCGCCAACGGTGTGTCCACCAGTGGGCACACCACGTACCCGTGCAAGCTCCAGGCCCCGGTCCCGTCACCATGGCATGGTCCACATCATGCGGAGCCGCCCCGCGGCCCAGCAGGTCCCACACATGACACTGAGTCCTGAGGCATCAATGGCAGAGACCACATCAGTGCACACGTCATCATCGCAGGCTGCACACCCGCTCAGCTATTTCGGTGCCACTAACCCTGTGCAACCCCAGTCAGCGCCACGTGGTGTTAGGCCCGTGACGGGCGCAAGGCTTTGGGTGCCACTAACCCTGTGCAACCCCAGTCAGCGCCACGTGGTGGTAGGCCCGTGATGGGCACAAGGCTTCGGGTGCCACTAACCATGTGCAACCCCAGTCAGCGCCACGTGGTGGTAGGCCCGTGACGGGCGCAAGGTTTCGGGTGCGACCAACCCTGTGCGCAACAACTCATGGGCCCTTTATGATTGAGAACCGTGGAGCGTCCGTCATCCAGTCACCACCGGCAGTGGGGAATGTGACGTTGTCGGCCCCTTATATTGGCATGGTCACATGGCCTGTGCCGGATGGGTGTGGTGTGTGTGCAAACCTGCCCTCAGGGAGTGGCCGTCACATGCTGACAACTAGACCAGTGACCTGCATACCACCAGGGTGTCCGCCTGCGACATGTAGCCATGTGGGCCCCCTCTGAGCGTAAGCGAAGTGGTCTGGCCTGGCGTACGCCGGACCAGCGCAGGGCTTGCAACAATGACTCGGGGGCTCTGGGCGTGGTTCAGTCCATGTCCGGACAAGGAAGTGACTAATGCGTGTGTCCCTGTTGTAGTGTCCACGGCAAGCGGAACACAATAGGCAATGTGGCACACTGTGACTGGCATCCCACTAGATGAGCATCATTGACGTGAGGGAAATCACTGTCCATACATTCATCCACACATTCATACATGAATGATGAAAGGCATGACACAGCAGTGCGTTTCTGGATGGTTATTGCACATCCGGTGGAGTATTGCAGCTGGAGCAGTACAGGTCCATGCCAAGCACACTACACAATATGGGCCTGTGGAGGGCCAGCCAGAGTCCATCCGGGGATGACAAGTACTGCGGAAGAGGGAGGGTACAGTCCGCAGTCTGGTCGCCATGTCATTGGTCATCAAACAGGATATGGCAGTCCATGTCGCGGTCCAAAGTGAGTGCAGCGGAGTGTATCAGGGGTCAGTGGCAGGTCATGGGGCCATGTGCGGCACCAAGCAGAAACAGGCATGGTGGCGGACATGAATGCTAGTGCCTCCTTCTGAACCCAAGCCCATCCACGTCCTCGTCCTCGGATGTGTGCTCTGACCCACCTGTGGGTGTTGCAGTACCGGCTGCGGCACTGTGTGCCACTGACACATCAGGGGCCGGAGGAGGATTGTCGGCCGCATTGTGTGGCAGTGACACATCAGGTGCCGGAGTGGATACGCCTGCCGCACTGGGAGGCACTGACACACCAGGGGGCGGAGATGTGGATGGTGTGGGGGCAGCAGCATTCATCATCGCCCCCCCTTGTGGCAGCAATGCCATGATGAGGACATGCAGGGCATGGTAGATCCCAGCTACATTTCGCTGATGTGCAGCGGTGGCTGCCATCCTTTCCACCTCCATCCGCACCATGTCCTCCATGAGCCTCCGCATGTGTGCCAGCTCACGGCTGGGATCGCTGGAGCCACTCTGAGCGGACAGGTGTTCTTGTCTCCGAGTCAGGACTCCAGCGATGTCAGTCAGGGCTCGTTGGAGACCATGGAGCGGGCCGTGGGTGTCCGTTAGGGACTGGAGCTGGTCCCTGATGGGACCTAGACACCCATGGATGGCGTCCAGTTTGGTAGCCATGAGGTCGAACCCCACCCGCACCTGCTCAGCCGTCTCCCTCCGGCCCTCCAGCACACAGCGTTGGAAGGCCATGTGTTGTTCCTGAGGGTCTTGGGAGACTTCCGGGGCTGTGGGTGCCTCCTGCTGGGTGGTTTGTGGAGTGGGTGGGGTCTCCTTGATGCAGCTGGGCTGCCCTGGTCCTGGAGGTGATTGGCGGATGAGTTCAATGATGTCTTGGAGGGCTTGGGTGTCAATGCTGGTGGTGTCCTCCTCATCATCAGTGAAGAGTGGCTGGGACTGCTCTGCAGGAGGTGTTGACGGTACCCCTGCAATGTCAAGAGGAGATGGTGTATTACAATGTGTCTTCATGTATGTAGCCGCATGGTACAGGTTCACATTCAGGCAGCATGGCATTGTACATTGTGACAGTCTGTGGATCAGGGCCATGATCCAGAGTCATTGTGGGTGTGCACTGTGCTCTGCTTGATTGTGCATGTGTGCCATTGTGGCCATCTCCCCCCGTCCCCCCAGTACCTGGTGGTTACTCACCCTGTTGCTGTGGTGTTGTGTCATGTCGAGCAGTGTCCGGTCCCCGACTCCTGCCACGGTCTCCACACTGATGACTGTCGACACCAGCTCCTCCATGTCATCCAGCTCCAGCTGTGGCGCTGGGCTCCCACCTCCAGTCTGCATTGCTGCCTTCTGGTTGCCTGTGAGTTTCTCCTTGGTCTTGCGCTTGATGTCATTCCATCGCCTCTTGACCTCATCCATTGACCTCTTGTGCTCTCTGACGGCGTTCACCTTGTCCATGATGGCCCGCCATAATCCATTTCTGGTGCCCAATGACACATTGGAGGCGATGAACAGTTGTTGATGGTGTTCTATCACCTCCGTGATCAGGATCCGATTCTCCTGCGGACTGTACTTCGTCTTCCTCTTCTTCTTGTCCTTGCCCTTCCCTTTCACCGTGGTCCCGGGCTGGTCGTCCGGGGTACTTGTGGGGTTGAGCTCGTCCTCTGCGCCTGCTCCGGCTGCCTCCATGTGTTACGTTGTCAGTCCTCAGGATCGGTTTGATGCCCGGAATGGTCCACCTCTCGATCTAACCAAGCCTTAATAGCCGTAATGGCACAGGTCAGTGGAAGGATCAAGCAGGGGAATGAAAGGAAGGGAACAGCAGGGAGGGAGATCTGAAATGACAAACACAACCATGTATAATCCTTATATAAATGTCACTAACACATGCGAGCACTAACTGTAAATGAAATGCCCCTTCCTATACCTGTAAAAAAATAGAACGACACTGGTAGAAGAAGATACTTCTATACATGACGCGCCTTCCGTGTGGTAACACCACGTGTTGTGCTATAGCTGCAGTGGAAATAAAACATAGAAGAAAACATACATTGAGCATGTACCCCTTACTGTTGGAAGCAGAGTGTCAACACCAATGAAAATATTTAATGCCTTGCTAGAGACCTACCCTTTCCTATTCTCCACTTCACATCACAGGGATAGAGCGTAGTCCATACCACTCCTATTACCCCTGTTAAGACAGAGTCAGAACAACACATGAGTAGTTACCATAGTGCTCATGCACCAGTATCCAATCAACCAGAATATAGATAAATGAATAAACAAGAATACGCTCAGACGGTTACTTCACCATAAGAGCAAGTAAAGAAAACAATAAAAAACGATGTAAACCAGTATAAACGATAAGATCCCATCCAGTGAAGTGTCAGTCAAGAATTAGCCATACTAAAAGTGAAGAAGGTTGCTGGCTTAGCATTTGGCAAATATGGTTCGAATTTCCACAAGCTTCCTTGTGGGACTTAGTCCACTACAATGCCCCCAGCCGACAATACCGGGTGAAGGCACTACTGGTCTTTGAACCGTCCTCCGCGCGAGCTACAAGCTCACCAACGGAGGATGGGTCTAGCTACCGGCCGACAATGCCGGTCGAAAACACTAAGGCGCCTATCCACCTCCGCACGAGCAGCCGCTCACCCAACGGAGGAGGTATCGCCTGAAACACACAACAAGGAGCGAGCATTTGGTGCAATAACACCCTTACCAGACCTCTCCTCCTGGAACCCCTCGGCACCGCAAGTACATGCGGGAAGAATTTCCGACGCTATGCCGGGTTCCGACACTTCCTTATGTGCCGTTTCCTGCCACGTTGTACGTGACGCGCAAAGCACCATGGGAGTTGTGGTTTCCCGAGTAGCGGCACTATTCTGAGCAGGACAGTCACCGCTCTAGCCGCTAGGATTGTGCACTCGTGTCTGGCGCATGTAACTGTACATCCCCTCCCTAACGAGAGCGCACCAAGGGTCCGGGCTTTAGTGGGTATTTCCTGTGGAAAGAAGCCACCAGTCTGGGTGCGTGTACCTCTGATGCAGGTTCCCATGAGTTCTCCTCTGGGCCATACCCTTTCCACGCTACCAAGTACCACAGTTTGCGGCCACGCTTCTTCGAGTCCCGTATTCCCCTTACCTCGTACTCCATCTCCTCATTGACCAAGAGAGGTGGAGGCAGTTTCTTAACAGGGGATAAGGAGGGCTTCAGTAAAGACACGTGAAACACAGGATGGATACGCAAATGCGAAGGCAGCTTCAACTTCATGGTCACTGGACTAATGCATTCATTGATTATGTAGGGTCCTATGTATCGGGGATTGAACACACTATGTTTCCGGAAGCGTATATTCCTGGTGGACAACCAGATGGAGTCCCCCCTTCTGTATAAGGGTCCTGGTCGTCTGCGTTTATCCGCTGTGGCCTTGTATGCAATCTTGGCTGCTTTTAGGTTCTCCTGTGTCTTCATCAGAGTCTCCTTGATATGAGCCACTCTCTTGGCTACCTCTGTTATGTTGGTGTCCTTGATGGGATGGAGGAAAGGAAGAAACCGTGGATGGCGGCCGTAATTGCAGTAAAACGGGGATGCCCGCGTAGAGCCATGTGTGGCGTTGTTATAGGCAATCTCCGCGAGCCACAGATAATCCACCCATTCCTCCTTGCTGTTGTCCACATAACATCTCAGGTACTGTTTCAGTGTTTGGTTGAGACGCTCTGTCTGTCCATCCGTCTGGGGGTGAAAGCTGGTAGACAAAGCCGTGGTTACATGCAAGGACGAACACCAAGATTTCCAGAACTGGGGCGTGAATTGTGAACCCCTGTCGGACACGATAATACTCGGTAAGCCATGCAGACGTACCACATGCAACATCAACAACCGTGCTAGTTGGCCAGCAGAAGGTACCTGTCTGCAGGCGATAAAGTGTCCCATCTTTGTCAGGTAGTCGATGACTATGAGGATTGCTGTACATCCCTGATCCAATGGTAAACCGACGATGAAGTCCAGTGAGATGTTCTCCCAGGGGCAGGTAGGAGTGGGGAGGGGTTGTAGCAAGCCCTGCGGGCGACGGTGATCAGATTTCATCTTTGCACAAATCTCACATGAAGTCACCCACTCTTTAACGTCCACCCTAAGAGAGGGCCACCAGAACTGTCTGTTAATGCGTTCAACGGTCTTTTCTACCCCAAGGTGACCTGCACTCGGGGAATCACGGCACCAGCTAAACACCTGCTTCCTCAGCTGCACAGTAGGCACCAACAGACGGTTGTTATTTATCGGGAAGCCGTCCTTGATTTGCCATTCCTTGTGACTCTGAAGCCAGGTTCTCCATGTAAACGAGCTAATGCCCTTGAGTATACCCTTGAGAAAGGCATCCGGCTGTATCACACACAGTACCCGGGCGGGGTCGATAATGGCACTATCTGGGGTGCTTTCCGGGTTCCTGGCAGAGGTCTGTCGGGTAAGAGCGTCAGCTTTTTTATTCTCCGAACCAGGCCGATAGGTAATAATGAAGTTAAAACCTGAGAAGAAAAGCATCCACCTGAGCTGACGCGGTGTAAGATGCCTTGCAGCCGTCATGAACTGTAAGTTCCTGTGGTCCGTGTACACAGTGACCACATGTCTGGCTCTCATCAAAAAATGTCTCCACTCCATAAAAGCGTCTTTAATGGCCAAGAGTTATTTTTCGGCAATGTGGTAGTTCCTTTCGGCGTCATTAAGTTTCCTATACATATAAGCCACTGGATGGAGTTGCCCCGTGGAAGAGTGTCTTTGTGACAGGATGGCTCCCAATGCCACCTCAGAGGCGTCTGCTTCTACCACGTATGGTTTCTCTGGATCCGGGTGAGACAAGACAGGGGCAGTCATGAAAGCAGATTTCAAGGCAAGGAATGCCTCTTGGGCTTCAGGGTTCCATTCGAACTTCTGTGACTTCCTCAGCAGTTGAGTTATTGGAGCAACTAGTTTGGAAAATTGATTGATAAATCGTCTGTAGAAATTGGCGAAGCCAATGAAGCACTGCACATCCCGAATGCACCGAGGGGGAGGCCAATCCCTTACAGCAGTGATCTTTCGTTCGGCCATTTCCTGGCCTGATGGACTAAGCATGACTCCAAGGAACTGCACCGCGGTAACATGAAAGTCACATTTGCTCAATTTGCAGAACAAATGGTGTTTCTGTAGGATTTGTAGCACGGATTCCACATGTTGTATGTGTGCCACCTCATTCTCCGAATAAATGAGGATGTCGTCAATATATACCACTACTTAGTGGTCTAGGATCTCCCGAAGGACGTCGTTGAGAAAGTATTGAAACGCCGCAGGGGCGTTACATAACCCGAACGGCATTACTAGGTACTCAAATAACCCATACAGGGTCTTGAAAGCCGTTTTCCATTCGTCGCCACTCCTCATGCGAACCAAATGATAGGCTCCCTTTAAGTCCAGCTTGGTGTAAATGTTCGCCTTCTTTACCTGCTCAAGCAAAACACTGATTAGCGGTAAGGGGTATCGGTTCTTCATGGTTATAGCGTTCAGTGCTCTAAAGTCCACACAAGCACGCAATTCGCCATTTGCCTTTGGTATGAAAAAAGCGGGATGCGGCAGGGGACTTGGAGGGGCGGATAAAACCTAATCCCAAGTGTTTGTCCAAATAGGCTCTGAGATGGAGATTCTCGGGTTCCGTCAAGGCGTATATTCTCCCACTAGGTACTACTGCCCCAGGAACAAGGTCGATTTGACAGTCATACTGTCTATGGGGAGGAAGTTCTTCCGCCTGGACGTCGTTGAATACCTCCTCATACCTACTGATATACAGTGGGTAACTGTATCTCCTTTTCCGCCGCTGTGGCAATACTCATCCCACAGGCTAGCGCTGTAGCAGGGTCTTCTGGGATTCTTAAACAATGTTCCAAGCAGTAGGGAGAGTTCATCAGCACCATTCGGGTAACCCAATTGATTTCAGGGTTGTGTCTTTGCAGCCACGGTAACCCCAAAATAATCCCATATTGGGGGGCATGGATGAGGCTGAATGTTATATATTCCCTGTGTGAGGCTCCGTATTGAACTTCAATTTCTTCGGTGTTGTATCCTATGGGTCCTGTAATTAGTTTCCTCCCATCGACTGCGTAAACTTCTTCGGGCGGGTCTTTGGGCACAAGACATATGCCTCTACGCTTAGCTTCTCCTAAGTCCATAAACATGCCAGTGGCTCCAGAATCTACCATGGCAGCCATGTGCACCCTCTCAGTTTGTAGAAGCAACAGTACGTTGATGAATAAATGACCTGGTCCTGCTGGATCATTGTTCTGTAAGGAAGGGATGTATGCCTGACTCCAAGAAGCCCCTTCTTCCTTCTTTGAGTCACCTAGTTTTCCGACACCTTGTCCAGGGCGGCTGTCGTCATTCTACTGTTGCAGAACCGATTCGTTTTGGGTTTCAAGGGGCATTCCCTGACGTAGTGTCCTCTCTTGCCGCAATACAAGCAGAGTCCTTGCTTACGTCGGGTGTCTTTTTCAGCCGTGGTTAATGCAGCCCTTATGGTTCCAATCTCCATTGGTTCAGAACCTGAAGCGTTGTTAAGTTCTGAGGACTTCTGTCGTTCATAAGAAGGCATGTTTCTCTCCTTCCTTTTGTGGTCACCTTTTCGCTCACTCAGTCTATGATCTAAGCGTAGTACTAGATTAATCAGGTCTTCACAAGTGGCAGGTTGGGGATCGATCTGAGCGATGATATCCTTGAGGTCTTCCCGTAACCCTTGATGGAAAAGTGCAGCTTGTTTGGACTCCGGCCACTTGGTCTCCGCTACTAGCCGCCTAAAGGAATTCAGATACACCAACAGGTCCTTGTTACCCTGTCGCAGCTCCAACAATTCCCTATCAGCCGTATAGGACTCAGCTCTTCTGTCGAACACCTTCAAAAATTCAGCTCGAAAGGCTTCCCAATCATGTAGGAGAGGGTCATCACGGCTTACCAGTGGCACTGCCCATTGTGCCGCATCTCCAGCTAGGTAA
Source organism: Calotriton arnoldi (assembly GCA_963921515.1). Lineage (NCBI taxonomy): Eukaryota > Metazoa > Chordata > Amphibia > Caudata > Salamandridae > Calotriton > Calotriton arnoldi. The sequence goes on along the minus strand of CAWUFW010021746.1, from coordinate 94,664 downwards.
GAAATAAGAAAAGCTACCCTTGCCTGATTAGTGGGGAACGACCTTTGTTTGCATGAAAAGTGTAACATGACCTGCGTCAAAAATACTTGCACTTTACCGGAATCCCCATGATACCTCTCTGGTGTAGCTAATGGTACGGAAACCGGCATTTCTACGACCACCGCATTAGGCGGCGCTGCCGCTGAAGCACCCGCACTAAAGGGATTCCTCTGCATACCATCCACCCTGGCTCTCAAATCTGCGGCTTCCTGCCTGGACGCCGCCAACTCAGCCTGAACCGTGGCAAGCACAGCTAAAATATCAGCAAGAGTGGCCATTCCCAGCACAACCCGACCGGGAGGACACTATTTCGTGGGTCGGAAATTCTGTTACGTTGTCAGTCCTCAGGATCGGTTTGATGCCCAGAATGGTCCACCTCTCGATCTAACCAAGCCTTAATAGCCGTAATGGCACAGGTCAGTGGAAGGATCAAGCGGGGGAAGGAAAGGAAGGGAACAGCAGGGAGGGAGATCTGAAATGACAAACACAACCATGTATAATCCTTATATAAATGTCACTAACACATGCGAGCACTAACTGTAAATGAAATGCCCCTTCCTATACCTGTAAAAAAATAGAACGACACTGGTAGAAGAAGATACTTCTATACATGACGTGCCTTCCGTGTGGTAACACCACGTGTTGTGCTATAGCTGCAGTGGAAATAAAACATAGAAGAAAACATACATTGAGCATGTACGCCTTACTGTTGGAAGCAGAGTGTCAACACCAATGAAAATATTTAATGCCTTGCTAGAGACCTACCCTTTCCTATTCTCCACTTCACATCACAGGGATAGAGCGTAGTCCATACCACTCCTATTACCCCTGTTAAGACAGAGTCAGAACAACACATGAGTAGTTACCATAGTGCTCATGCACCAGTATCCAATCAACCAGAATATAGATAAATGAATAAACAAGAATACGCTCAGACGGTTACTTCACCATAAGAGCAAGTAAAGAAAACAATAATAAACGATGTAAACCAGTATAAACGATAAGATCCCATCCAGTGAAGTGTCAGTCAAGAATTAGCCATACTAAAAGTGAAGAAGGTTGCTGGCTTAGCATTTGGCAAATATGGTTCGAATTTCCACAAGCTTCCTTGTGGGACTTAGTCCACTACAATGCCCCCAGCCGACAATACCGGGTAAAGGCACTACTGGTCTTTGAACCGTCCTCCGCACGAGCTGCAAGCTCACCAATGGAGAACGCGTCTAGCTACCGGCCAACAATGCCGGTCGAAAACACTAAGGCGCCTATCCACCTCCGCACGAGCAGCCGCTCACCCAATGGAGGAGGTATCGCCTGAAACACACAACAAGGAGCGAGCATTTGGTGCAATAGCACCCTTACCAGACCTCTCCTCCTGGAACCCCTCGGCACCGCAAGTACATGCGGGAAGAATTTCCGACGCTATGCCGGGTTCCGACACTTCCTTATGTGCCGTTTCCTGCCACGTTGTACGTGACGCGCAAAGCACCATCACCAACTAACCCTAATGAGATGCAGAGTAGGCGTTCCCGTGCAAAAACACACGAAAAAACCACAACACCACTTTCACAAAGAACTGCCAGATCTGCGATGCGAACCAAAAACAGGCGATAAGCCGCGGTAGCACCAGGGATTTAACACCTGCCTTTTGCTGGTGTAAAGCAGGATGACTACCTGCAGCATGAAAGGGAGCCCAGCCAAGAGCCACACCTGAAGACCCACAGATGCCATGGAGACAATGATCATGCAGCTCCGATACCCATGAGGGCCACAACACCCACCGCCACCCCTCCAGCCCCCCCGGACATACACATACCGTGCACGACACAAGAGCCACAAAAAGCGCATGATGACACACATTGACAAAACATAACACACATGTGTGGCCAGAAGAACGAGAAACAGTCACACAGCACTGAAGTAACAACCAAAAACTTTATTGAAATACAACACAAAACACCAATGCGGAAGACTCCTGTCGTGTCCGTCCGGGACAATCTTGATGTCACAGCCTGGAAAATAAAGCACAAAATCAGAACGTGTGCCATGCGCACATCAAAGGAGCGAGACACAGAGAAACAGAGAATGAAAGAAAGGCAGAGAGAGAAAGAGAGAGAAGGAAAGGAAGGGACAGAGAGAGAGAGTGATAGAGGGAAGTAAAGGAGAGAGAGTGAGAGTGAGAGAGAGAGAGAAGGAAAGGAGAGTGAGAGAGAGAGAAGGAAAGGAAGGGAGAGAGAGAGTGAGTGAGAGAGAGAGGGAAGGAAGGGAGAGAGAGAGAGACACCGCCGCCCCTGCGCACCCAGGCCCCACTGTTCACCTGCTGCCACTGGTGTGTCTCCAACTACGTGCCGGGATACACTGCAAGCCACCAGGTCTGCAACCTGTAATCGAGGCCAGAGTCAATCATGGCAGAGTCCATCACACAGCACACGGCAACAACGCCTGTCCGTCCCTGGGCACGCATGCAGCCGCACCCCACCCCATCCCGCCGGCCAGCGCTGGCTGTCCACACTTGCGCACCCCGGGCCCACTGCTCACCTGCCGCCAACGGTGTGTCCACCAGTGGGCACACCACATACCCGTGCAAGCTCCAGGCCCCGGTCCCGTCACCATGGCATGGTCCACATCATGCGGAGCCGCCCCGCGGCCCAGCAGGTCCCACACATGACACTGAGTCCTGAGGCATCAATGGCAGAGACCACATCAGTGCACACGTCATCATCGCAGGCTGCACACCCGCTCAGCTATTTCGGTGCCACTAACCCTGTGCAACCCCAGTCAGCGCCACGTGGTGTTAGGCCCGTGACGGGCGCAAGGCTTTGGGTGCCACTAACCCTGTGCAACCCCAGTCAGCGCCACGTGGTGGTAGGCCAGTGACGGGCACAAGGCTTCGGGTGCCACTAACCATGTGCAACCCCAGTCAGCGCCAAGTGGTGGTAGGCCCGTGACGGGCGCAAGGTTTCGGGTGCGACCAACCCTGTGCGCAACAACTCATGGGCCCTTTATGATTGAGAACCGTGGAGCGTCCGTCATCCAGTCACCACCGGCAGTGGGGAATGTGACGTTGTCGGCCCCTTATATTGGCATGGTCACATGGCCTGTGATGCCTGTGCCGGATGGGTGTGGTGTGTGTGCAAACCTGCCCTCAGGGAGTGGCCGTCACATGCTGACAACTAGACCAGTGACCTGCATACCACCAGGGTGTCCGCCTGCGACATGTAGCTATGTGGGCCCCCCCTCTGAGCGTAAGCGAAGTGGTCTGGCCTGGCGTACGCCGGACCAGCGCAGGGCTTGCAACAATGACTCGGGGGCTCTGGGCGTGGTTCAGTCCATGTCCGGACAAGGAAGTGACTAATGCGTGTGTCCCTGTTGTAGTGTCCACGGCAAGCGGAACACAATAGGCAATGTGGCACACTGTGACTGGCATCCCACTAGATGAGCATCATTGACGTGAGGGAAATCACTGTCCATACATTCATCCACACATTCATACATGAATGATGAAAGGCATGACACAGCAGTGCGTTTCTGGATGGTTATTGCACATCCGGTGGAGTATTGCAGCTGGAGCAGTACAGGTCCATGCCAAGCACACTACACAATATGGGCCTGTGGAGGGCCAGCCAGAGTCCATCCGGGGATGACAAGTACTGCGGAAGAGGGAGGGTACAGTCCGCAGTCTGGTCGCCATGTCATTGGTCATCAAACAGGATATGGCAGTCCATGTCGCGGTCCAAAGTGAGTGCAGCGGAGTGTATCAGGGGTCAGTGGCAGGTCATGGGGCCATGTGCGGCACCAAGCAGAAACAGGCATGGTGGCGGACATGAATGTTAGTGCCTCCTTCTGAACCCAAGCCCATCCACGTCCTCGTCCTCGGATGTGTGCTCTGACCCACCTGTGGGTGTTGCAGTACCGGCTGCGGCACTGTGTGCCACTGACACATCAGGGGCCGGAGGAGGATTGTCGGCCGCATTGTGTGGCAGTGACACATCAGGTGCCGGAGTGGATACGCCTGCCACACTGGGAGGCACTGACACACCAGGGGGCGGAGATGTGGATGGTGTGGGGGCAGCAGCATTCATCATCGCCCCCCCTTGTGGCAGCAATGCCATGATGAGGACATGCAGGGCATGGTAGATCCCAGCTACATTTCGCTGATGTGCAGCGGTGGCTGCCATCCTTTCCACCTCCATCCGCACCATGTCCTCCATGAGCCTCCGCATGTGTGCCAGCTCACGGCTGGGATCGCTGGAGCCACTCTGAGCGGACAGGTGTTCTTGTCTCCGAGTCAGGACTCCAGCGATGTCAGTCAGGGCTCGTTGGAGACCATGGAGCGGGCCGTGGGTGTCCGTTAGGGACTGGAGCTGGTCCCTGATGGGACCTAGACACCCATGGATGGCGTCCAGTTTGGTAGCCATGAGGTCGAACCCCACCCGCACCTGCTCAGCCGTCTCCCTCCGGCCCTCCAGCACACAGCGTTGGAAGGCCATGTGTTGTTCCTGAGGGTCTTGGGAGACTTCCGGGGCTGTGGGTGCCTCCTGCTGGGTGGTTTGTGGAGTGGGTGGGGTCTCCTTGATGCAGCTGGGCTGCCCTGGTCCTGGAGGTGATTGGCGGATGAGTTCAATGATGTCTTGGAGGGCTTGGGTGTCAATGCTGGTGGTGTCCTCCTCATCATCAGTGAAGAGTGGCTGGGACTGCTCTGCAGGAGGTGTTGACGGTACCCCTGCAATGTCAAGAGGAGATGGTGTATTACAATGTGTCTTCATGTATGTAGCCGGATGGTACAGGTTCACATTCAGGCAGCATGGCATTGTACATTGTGACAGTCTGTGGATCAGGGCCATGATCCAGAGTCATTGTGGGTGTGCACTGTGCTCTGCTTGATTGTGCATGTGTGCCATTGTGGCCATCTCCCCCGTCCCCCAGTACCTGGTGGTTACTCACCCTGTTGCTGTGGTGTTGTGTCATGTCGAGCAGTGTCCGGTCCCCCGACTCCTGCCACGGTCTCCACACTGATGACTGTCGACACCAGCTCCTCCATGTCATCCAGCTCCAGCTGTGGCGCTGGGCTCCCACCTCCAGTCTGCATTGCTGCCTTCTGGTTGCCTGCGAGTTTCTCCTTGGTCTTGCGCTTGATGTCATTCCATCGCCTCTGACCTCGTCCATTGACCTCTTGTGCTCTCTGACGGCGTTCACCTTGTCCATGATGGCCCGCCATAATCCATTTCTGGTGCCCAATGACACATTGGAGGCGATGAACAGTTGTTGATGGTGTTCTATCACCTCCGTGATCAGGATCCGATTCTCCTGCGGACTGTACTTCGTCTTCCTCTTCTTCTTGTCCTTGCCCTTCCCTTTCACCGTGGTCCCGGGCTGGTCGTCCGGGGTACTTGTGGGGTTGAGCTCGTCCCTCTGCGCCTGCTCCGGCTGCCTCCATGTGTTACGTTGTCAGTCCTCAGGATCGGTTTGATGCCCGGAATGGTCCACCTCTCGATCTAACCAAGCCTTAATAGCCGTAATGGCACAGGTCAGTTGAAGGATCAAGCGGGGAAGGAAAGGAAGGGAACAGCAGGGAGGGAGATCTGAAATGACAAACACAACCATGTATAATCCTTATATAAATGTCACTAACACATGCGAGCACTAACTGTAAATGAAATGCCCCTTCCTATACCTGTAAAAAAATAGAACGACACTGGTAGAAGAAGATACTTCTATACATGACGTGCCTTCCGTGTGGTAACACCACGTGTTGTGCTATAGCTGCAGTGGAAATAAAACATAGAAGAAAACATACATTGAGCATGTACGCCTTACTGTTGGAAGCAGAGTGTCAACACCAATGAAAATATTTAATGCCTTGCTAGAGACCTACCCTTTCCTATTCTCCACTTCACATCACAGGGATAGAGCGTAGTCCATACCACTCCTATTACCCCTGTTAAGACAGAGTCAGAACAACACATGAGTAGTTACCATAGTGCTCATGCACCAGTATCCAATCAACCAGAATATAGATAAATGAATAAACAAGAATACGCTCAGACGGTTACTTCACCATAAGAGCAAGTAAAGAAAACAATAATAAACGATGTAAACCAGTATAAACGATAAGATCCCATCCAGTGAAGTGTCAGTCAAGAATTAGCCATACTAAAAGTGAAGAAGGTTGCTGGCTTAGCATTTGGCAAATATGGTTCGAATTTCCACAAGCTTCCTTGTGGGACTTAGTCCACTACAATGCCCCCAGCCGACAATACCGGGTGAAGGCACTACTGGTCTTTGAACCGTCCTCCGCACGAGCTGCAAGCTCACCAATGGAGGACGCGTCTAGCTACCAGCCAACAATGCCGGTCGAAAACACTAAGGCGCCTATCCACCTCCGCACGAGCAGCCGCTCACCCAATGGAGGAGGTATCGCCTGAAACACACAACAAGGAGTGAGCATTTGGTGCAATAGCACCCTTACCAGACCTCTCCTCCTGGAACCCCTCGGCACCGCAAGTACATGCGGGAAGAATTTCCGACGCTATGCCGAGTTCCGACACTTCCTTATGTGCCGTTTCCTGCCACGTTGTACGTGACGCGCAAAGCACCATGGGAGTTGTGGTTTCCCGAGTAGCGGCACTATTCTGAGCAGGACAGACACCGCTCTAGCCGCTAGGATTGTGCGCTCGTGTCTGGCGCATGTAACACCATGGTGCTTGGGTGTTGGTCATTTTGTGTTTGTGTGTTTTTTCTCCTTTTGTAGTGATTTTCCCGCCTGCCGTGTGTGTATGGCAGGCCTGGCGCTGCTTATTGCTGATTTCCTCATCACGAATGGGCTCATCGCACGTTTTTTGGTGTAGGGGTTTGTGTTTTTATCGCCGTCGCGGTGGTTGTATCATGGACATTGTCCGCGGTTTCAGGAGACTATCGCATGGTACCGCCGTGTTGTGAATTCCACGTTAACACAGGGTTATTTTCCCGCGATGGACTGCGATGTGTAAAGTTGCGTTAACATTTTTTGGAGATGTTTAGCACACGTTCCAGTGAATATACCCCTCAGTTTTAAGCACACACAGAGTCATAAGACATACCTAGATACTAAGACGCACAAGTGGCCATTCTCATCGCTGCTCAGCTTTTGCTTCTTGCCCAGTATCTCGCTGTTTCCCGCCAGAGCCGCCCCACTCTCGAACATGTTCTGAATCCTAAACTGCCACCCAGACTCCGTTCAACCAATGGAGGCCCTGCAGCGTCCGTAGCAAAAGCTAACAGTCTCTCAACACAGAAATAAGACCAAAAAAATGAAAGATTGTCAGGTTGCAAAAAATGCAGCGGCCATACAGAACCTGGTTCAGACCGGGGGCTGCTCTTCGCTTAGGGGCTTCACTGGAGCACCTTAGGGGGCTGGTTTTTGGATGGACATGGAGACTGTGGGAGCCGCCATCTAAGGAGAGAAGAGCTGCCTGCCTTCCGCTGGCCCCGCCGTCTCTGCTTGTCCGTCAGCAACATAGGTAACACGGACAACGGGAGGGGGCAGGAGCAAAGGCAACAAGCCTGATAATGGTAGCGCTCTTGCACAGAGTTAGGAGCAGCAACATAAATATAGTAAAGGGATACGAGAGCAGTGAAAAATATTAGTATAATGTAAAAGGGCTTGCACATGAGTGCAGAGGGAACAACTTATGCAAGAGTTTGCGTGCAAGCAGTGGATGTCCAGCTAGCGGTCACCCTGACATGCGCACCGTAACGAGCGTGTGTCAGAGAAGCATCAAGAAACTTCGTGGGACCACTCAATTTAAAAAAGAGTGTGCAGAACACATGATTAAATAAATCCAAAAGTAGGGGTACATGTAACAGGACCACTCACCAGGAAAGGAAAATCACACCTGAAGGCGGGACGAAGACCAGCATTTCACCAATAACGTTAAAGCATTTTGAAAGGAGCATGAAACAATAAATGGAAAGCGGTGGGCCTGGGCTAACCCGACAGAGGTATTACAGCATGCCTCGCAGAGCAGCGCATGCACGCTGATTCTAGGCTCCACCTAAAAATCAATATGTGCAAATGGCTTTGACAGCAAAGCAATCACAACCAACTACTCGAATACCTGCATCAAATTCATAGAATATAATTGGAACCAATCTTTTTCAGGCAGCAGGAATTAACTATTCAAAATCAGAGTCAAATTTGCAGTTTTTCAATTTGTATTGCAATCAATACTTATGTTGCCTTTTCGGAAAAATGACACAAACAAACGGGATGCAAACCCATATTTTGGGAAAGGGCAGCGCATTATGGAAAAGAACAGTAGAAATAACCTCACACATAATTAGGCTTTCCCTAATGAAGAATAACTTAAAGCGTATACCTAAAAGTCAGAAAATTATCAGTATAAATGGTATTTGCTAACTCAAAGATAAGAAGAATGGAAACAGCAGAGGTAAAAGGAAATTTGTAGGTGCAGGAAGCTGGCCCTCTGTCCCTTCATCGTTTGTCCTTTGCTATAAGACGAAATAGCATGGATTGGAATCTTCATATAAACTTTAAGTTTGTCCGTAAGCCTTTTTCCTTCATTCTCCTTCTTATTTTAATTTCTTCTTCAAATCTGGTACGAAGGATTGCAGAAGTGACACATATCTGGATGGGAAGGAGGCACTGGGCTCATAGAAATATATCCTACAGTATGTACTAATCATATGATTTAACTGGAGTGGGCATTCCACAGCACGCACAGTCGGGACAGAGCCAAGCACAGTCATAAAGCCAATTGCTATTCGTACAGATGGGGTTGCCCTAGAGAATCTTTGTAGTATGATTAATATGAGCACAATGTCGTTGGTACATTATTATTCTGGACGTTCAGAGAGAGTAGACCATTTGGACTTGGGGCTTTTGAAGGCAAAGATTCTGAGTTCATACAAGGGACAGCTTGAGATCCTCTTCCTATCACAGGTCCTCTGTCCTATTAATAAATGATGGTGAGTGAAGGTATCCAACTCCGCATCTACAGGCGTACAAAACACTAAAAGCATAAATTTAAGGGGCATATCAGCAAGGCGATTATCGCCACTTTAGCAGGACTTTTTCCCGCTAAAGCGGCGATAATTTTATCGCCTTATCAACAAGCTGTCGCTAACTGCTGTTAGCGACAGCTTGTAGGCGATAGCGACCGGGTTGGGTGCCGCTTTGCATGCCAGCGATATTTATCGCTAATGGCATGCAAAGTAGGCGTTCCCCACCTAACAGCGACTTGAAACAGTCGCTGAGGTCGCTAACGCCTATCAGCGAGGCAGGGGCGGTGATTAGCGAACCAGCGCTAAACACGTTTAGAGAAGAAAATGGAAGGTGCACACGTGATGAAGTCAATACACGCACGTCGAAGTCTGTTCCAGAATTGCTTCTTTTTATTCAATCAAATTTGTTAAACCTGGCACACAGCCAACGCGTTTCGTCTCCGATTTTAGCCAGAGGGAACTTCGTCAGGGCTCCTATATAATCAATTTGACAGTAGCAGGATTGGACCTCAAGAGGCATAAATTAGCCACGATTACAGTAAGGTTAGTAGGTTCTCACGCTTCAAAATATTGGGCTTTAAAATTTCTTTTTCTTATTTGGCGAAATCAGTATAGAGAAAAGGTCCAGAACGTTTAGTCATCAAATAGACTTTATAAATAAAAAGTCATGCTGTATCAATCTACACGGATCCCATTCCAATCACGGGTGGCTCCGTTTGTCCTTAGTCCAGGAAGCCAGGTCGGCGATAAACACCCGAGTTTCCGCCGAGAACAATTACTCAGTACAAATCCAGCATCTTCCCACTTGCTTCGCTCTAGCCAACCCACTGTCAAGAGGCGGGCACGTGCAGCAGCTAAAGACTTGCGTGTATTGACTTCATCACGTGTGCACCTTCCATTTTCTTCTTAGAACTTGGTGACTACTGACACCTTTTGGACGGCGGGTGTAGGAAGTGTTTGCACCACCTTGTGAATTTACTGTACATGTGGACTGGATGTGCTTGACCTTGGTCTGCCGTTTGTCTTTTTGTTGTTATCTAAACACGTTTAGCGCTGGTTTGCTAACACCTGGTCCCACCCTGACTTAGCCATGTAATCCAATGAGAGGTGGATTACATGGCTAAGTCCCCCTCGCACTATCAGCAAGCTGAAACTGGGGAACAGTGTGAATATCGCCTGTTTTCAGGCGATATTCACACTGTTCTCCAAGGTTTCTATCGCTTTGGAGATTAGCATTGCTGATTGCACGCTAACTCCGCGATAGAAACCGGCGATGCCTGGCGATAATTATCCAAGCGCTAATTGCGCTTTGTGATAATTATCGCCAGGCATTGCTGATAGGCCCCTTAGTTTTATATTTCAGTGTCATTCAAGTAATAATGGACATTATCCATCTAGATGGTCATCGGCTCGACTCACTTTTTGCCCCAGAAAATCTTGTGGATTATGGTCAGGTTCATCTAGTAGTCTGGGCAAACCACGTTGTGGTTTATTTCAAAATCAAAGCTATTACAGAAGATACCATAGATACGTTTGATAAAAAAAAGCCACCACTCCCTCTTTCTAGCTCATGGGCTAGATTGTCAACAAATTAGCTATCTTGTTTATCGGAGGAAAAGAGGGTTCCATTGATGTTGATTATGAGAACTTCTCGGTCTGGATTACTGTGGGCCTAGACTTGGTCATTGCACTGTCTTCCATTCAGTCTCATCGTGCTCATCCATCATCCTCGTGTTTTGAAGCAACGCTGAGTGAAGCCAAAAGAAGCTGCACAAAATTGACAGGAAATTGCAGGGTCCTAATGCCAGCAGAAGCCAGAGCGGAATAAAATATGGCTTTAAATGAGTACAAGAAACCGGTGGAGTCTACTTAAGCCAAATATTACACGGATAACATCCACTCTGCTCGCAAGGTACAAGTAAGGTGTTCTTTGCTGCTTGATTGATCGCTCCAGATTGCTCTATGGAATCAGTGAAGCACACCCAATATTAGTTTCCCAGTCTATGTCTATGTCAAAAGATATGTGACACTATTGACCCTGCTATGAGTCTTTTCAGACAGTTTGAAGCTCTTGCTGTCAACTCAGGACAAAATGACAACTGTGCTTCACAATTTGGATCCCTTTACAAAGGAAACGTTTATGGACACAGTAAAGTCCATCTCGCCTGGTTCCCCCTTTATCCATTACCTGCTTCCGTTTGGCATGGCTGCCCTTTGTCTTTGGAAAACCCTTGCTAGGAATTTCCAATACATCGATTGAACAGGCATCAGGCCCAGAAGCTGTGAAGAAGGCAGTGATTGGCCCACTGCTGATCCATCATATCTGGCCATTTTTCGCCCTATTTCACTTTATCTGTCCCAGTACAAACCCTAGAAAAAAGCATTAATAAACAGCCGTCCAGTTTCTGGAATAAAATGAGGTACTTGATGAGGCTCAATGTGTCTTTCGCCCTTCACATGGAACAGAACCTGCACTGATCTTGATTTTAGGTGACCTTCGCAGAAGGGCAGGTCTAAGTCATACAGTAGCCTTGGTGCCACTTGTTCTGCCCAAGGCATTTGATATAGTGTATCATATGCGACTGCTGTCAATATTGATGGAAGTCGGTATTCAGGGGGTCAGCTTTGAAGTGGTTTGAGACTTATCTTAGGGGTCCCTCAGGACTCATCATTGACCCAGACACTTTGCAGTGTGTATGTACTCGGACACAGCTGATTAGTTCATTTGGGGTTAATATCGTAAATTATGCTGACGATACACAAATTTCCATTTCCTTCGAGAACCCTGACCTTGATTCTTTCAGGACATTCCAGGAATTCAAGCTGATAGTAGCTGCTGGGTGGTCAGGTAAAGCTTTGAAGTCTAGTTCTGACCAAACCGAGGTCCTGGTGTCCATCCCACATCTCCTACGATCTCTACCACAGAATCTTTGGCTTCCTGCCTTAGGTGCATCATCATTACCTACTGTGGTGATAGATAACTTGGGCTTTGATTTTCTCTCAAAGAGGTATATTTACTAAGATTTAGCACTGTGTTTGCGTCACAAAAGTGACACGGGGAAGATTTACAAACATTTTGCGCTCGGTTAGTGCCACAAAAGTGACGCTAACGAGCGCAAAAGATTCTTTTTGCTATTTACTTTCCAGTGCAAAACTTGTTTTGCGCTGGAGAGCACCATCAAAGTAGTGCAAAGCAGCGCGAAGCACTGCTTTGCGTTACTTAGCGCCGAGGGGGGCGTTACATGGGTGGTACATGGGTGTTCCAATGCAACCACCCATTCCTTTTGATGCAAAATTATATTTCCAAAGATTTGTAGACATGGTTTTGCGTCAAAAGTTAACGCCCCTTCAAAGGAGGCGCTAACGGGAGTAATGCTTTAATTTCTCCGTGCTTTTCTGACTTTGTATGTGTGCTGCACTGTGCAGTACGCATACAAAGTGGGAAAAGCTTTGTATTGTGTCTAGGCATTTAATTTTTTATAGGAATGGTACCCTTCCTGTACAAAACCTATGCTATACTCATGCAAACACCCGAGCGCTATGGCGCTAAGGTGTGTGCCTGGCGCATGGCAGCTGAAATCACCGGCTGCGCGAGGGAAGCGGAGGAGCAAGCCATATCTCTGAAGATATGTCGCTCTCCTGCTCCCTCCCTGTCGCGCAATGCTGCACAGCCTCGCCGGGGCTGCGCTGCTTTGCACACTTAAAACAAAATCTCCCCCTAAATCTGTTTTTTACTAATTTACTTTCCAAATCACATGAAAGTTGCGCGCTTTGCATTACTTAGCACCAAGGGGGCGTTCCATGGGTGGTGCATAGGCATTCCTATGCAACCACCCCAGGTTTCTGATGCAAAACCCTATTTACTTAAAAAATTTAGACATCATTTTGCGTTAAAAAAAGCGCCCACTTCAACCAGATGCTGTCATGGAGAAATACTTTTATTTCTACTTTCTTTTCTGACTTGGCATGTGTGGTGCACTGTACAGCACACATACAAGGTGGGAAAAGTTTTAAAGTTAGTCACATATAGTATTTTGTACTGGAAGGGTATCCTACCAGTACAAAACCTATGCTAGACTCATGCAGCCCCCTTGCAATATGGTTCAAAGGTGTGTGTGTGGTGCACGTCAGCACAGTTATGTGCTGGCGCTATTGGGAGGGGAGGAGAGTGCAATATGCCTGTAAATATCCCGCTCTCCTGCTCTCTCCTTCTGACGCAGGGCAGCACAGCATTTGTGGTTGTTGCACTGCATTGCATGATAATTTAGTAAATCTGGGCCCTAGTTGTTTTTGGACAACCAAGTAAATCATCTTTTGGGCACTTGCTTTTTTAATGAGGTTACTGTGAAATTATTGCTATTTCTCCCAGTGCTTTCACGTCCATTAGTGGTTCAGGCAACAATTATGATTCGCATGGACTACTGTAACTTCTTATTTCTTGGCTTCCTCTGCAGGTTTATTCACAAGTTTGCAGTGAATTCAAAATGCTGCAGCGAGATGATCTTTACTGTGGCTTCGACTGTCACTTGTCTCAGGGGCATAGAATGCTGCCTGTCCCCCAGCATGTATCGTTCAATTTATTGTGCACTATCCACTGTGCCTTTTACAGCTGCGGGCCTGTTTTTCTTCAAAATATGTTCTGTCATTACTCCCCCTCTACCAGGCTGAGATTCTCCAATGCTCAGTTATTGTAGATTCCCCGATTCCACTGCATGCAGTTGGCGATCCTGCTTTTTCTGCGAAAGAATCCAAGCTCTAAAATTCGTTGCCTCTCCCCATAAGTGAGCAGGAACAGCTGTAAACCTTTCTCAAATCTTTAACAAGCATTGGCATAGCCAATAGATCTCGCCTTTGGGAACTTATAAGTGTTTAGCCAGAGATATTGACTTTACCTATATCTTTAAGCTGTGCTGTACAGAAGTCTGCAGCATGCTGAAAAGTTATAATAAAGAAGTGTCAGAAGCATTTTTGCTACCTTAGATATGACCAAAAAAGCATTATGTACAACTGAACGACCATATTAAAAAAGTATTAAATATAATGTCTTGAGTTTTTTTTGTCCTTTCAATGCTGGCAACTTGTATCTGCCTGTCCCAATGGTTGCTTGTTGTGTTTTTTTTTGTTATGGAGGGCATAAATAACAGGAGGGTGAAGGTCAGTCAGTCAGTCAGTTAGTCAGTTAGTGAGAGTGAGTGAGAGAGTCAGTCAGTGAGAGAGTCAGTCAGTGAGAGAGTCAGTCAGTCAGAGAGAGTCAGTCAGTGAGAGAGTGAGAGTCAGTCAGTCAGTGAGAGAGTGAGAGTCAGTGAGAGAGTCAGTCAGTGAGAGTGAGAGAGTCAGTCAGTCAGTGAGAGTGAGAGAGTCAGTAAGCCAGTGGGAGTGAGAGAGTCAGTCAGTCAGTGAGAGTGAGAGAGTCAGTCAGTGAGAGTGAGTGTCAGTGAGAGAGAGTCAGTGAGAGTCAGTGAGTGTCAGTGAGAGAGAGTCAGTGAGTCTGTCAGTGAGAGAGAGTGAGTCAGTCAGTGAGAGAGTGAGTCAGTGAGAGTGAGTCAGAGAGTGAGTCAGTGAGAGTGAGTCAGTGAGAGTCTGTCAGTGAGAATGAGTCAGTGAGAGTCTGTCAGTGAGAATGAGTCAGTGAGAGTCTGTCAGTGAGAATGAGTCAGTGAAAGTCTGTCAGTGAGAGTGAGTCTGTCAGTGAGTCTGTCAGTGAGTCTGTCAGTGAGAGTCTGTCAGTGAGAGTCTGTCAGTGAGAGTGAGTCAGTGAGAGTGAGTCAGTCTGTCAGTGAGAGTGAGTCAGTCAGTCAGTGAGAGAGAGTGGGAGAGTCTGTCAGTGAGAGAGTGAGAGAGTCTGTCAGTGAGTGAGTCTGTCAGTGAGAGTCTGTCAGTGAGAGTCTGTCAGTGAGAGTCTGTCAGTGAGAGTGAGTCTGTCAGTGAGAGAGAGTGAGTCAGTCAGTCAGTGAGAGTGAGTCTGTCAGTCAGTCAGTGAGAGAGAGTGGGAGAGTCTGTCAGTGAGAGTCTGTCAGTCAGTGAGAGTGAGTCTGTCAGTCAGTGAGAGTGAGTGAGTCTGTCAGTGAGAGAGTCTGTCAGTGAGAGAGTGAGTCTGTCAGTGAAAGTGAGTCTGTCAGTGAGAGTGAGAGAGTGAGTCTGTCAGTCAGTGAGAGTGAGTCTGTCAGTCAGTGAGAGTGAGTGAGTCAGTCAGTGAGAGTGAGTCAGTCAGTGAGAGAGAGTGAGTGAGTCAGTCAGCGAGAGTGAGTCTGTCAGTCAGTCAGTGAGAGAGAGTGGGAGAGTCTGTCAGTGAGAGTCTGTCAGTCAGTGAGAGTGAGTCTGTCAGTCAGTGAGAGTGAGTGAGTCAGTCAGTGAGAGTGAGTGAGTCAGTCAGTGAGAGTGAGTGAGTCAGTCAGTGAGAGTGAGTGAGTCAGTCAGTGAGAGTGAGTGAGTGAGTCAGTGAGAGTGAGTGAGTCAGTCAGTCAGTGTGAGAGAGTGAGTCAGTCAGTGAGAGAGTGGGAGAGTCTGTCAGTGAGAGTCTGTCAGTGAGAGTGAGTCTGTCAGTCAGTGAGAGAGAGTGAGAGAGAGTGGGAGAGTCTGTCAGTGAGAGTCTGTCAGTGAGAGTGAGTCTGTCAGTCAGTGAGAGTGAGTGAGTCAGTCAGTGAGAGAGAGTCTGTCAGTCTGTGAGAGAGTCTGTCAGTCAGTGAGAGAGAGTGAGTCAGTCAGTGAGAGAGAGTGGGAGAGTCTGTCAGTGAGAGTGAGTCTGTCAGTCAGTGAGAGAGAGTGAGGGAGAGTGGGAGAGTCTGTCAGTGAGAGTCAGTTAGTGAGAGTGAGTGTCAGTCAGTGAGAGTGAGTGAGTGAGTCAGTGAGAGTGAGTGAGTCAGTCAGTGAGAGAGAGTCTGTCAGTCAGTGAGAGAGAGTCTGTCAGTGAGTGAGTCAGTCAGTGAGTGAGAGAGAGTGGGAGAGTCTGTCAGTGAGAGTCTGTCAGTCAGTGAGAGTCTGTCAGTGGGAGTGAGTAAGTCAGTGAGAGTCTGTCAGTGATAGTGAGTGAGTCAGTCAGTCAGTGAGAGAGTGGGAGAGTCAGTCAGTGAGAGAGTCTGTCAGTGAGAGTGAGTGAGTCAGTCAGTGAGAGTGAGTGAGTCAGTCAGTGAGTGAGAGTGAGTGGGAGAGTCAGTCAATGAGTGGGAGAGTCAGTCAGTGAGTGAGAGAGAGTGGGAGAGTCTGTCAGTGAGAGTCTGTCAGTGAGAGTGAGTGAGTCAGTCAGTCAGTGAGAGAGAGTGGGAGAGTCAGTCAGTGAGAGAGGGGGAGAGTCAGTGAGAGTCTGTCAGTGAGAGTGAGTCAGTCAGTGAGTGAGAGTGAGTCAGTCAGTGAGTGAGTGAGAGTGAGTGAGTCAGTCAGTGAGTGAGAGTGAGAGTCTGTCAGTGAGAGTGAGTGAGTCAGTCAGTCAGTGAGAGAGAGTGGGAGAGTCTGTCAGTGAGAGTGAGTCAGTGAGAGTCTGTCAGTGAGACTGAGTGAGTCAGTCTGTCAGTGAGAGTCTGTCAGTGAGAGAGAGTGAGTGAGTGAGAGAGTGGGAGAGTCAGTCAGTGGGAGAGTCTGTCAGTGAGAGAGTCAGTGTGAGTGAGAGAGTCAGTGAGTCAGTGAGAGTGAGAGAGTCAGTGTGAGTGAGAGAGTCAGTGTGAGTGAGAGAGTCAGTGTGAGTGAGAGAGTCAGTGTGAGTGAGAGTGTCAGTGAGAGTATCAGTGTCAGTGAGAGAGTGAGAGTCTGTGAGAGTGTCTGTGAGAGTGTCAGTGAGAGTGTGAGCGAGTGAGAGTCTGTGAGAGTGTCAGTGAGAGTGTGATAGTCAGTGAGAGTGAGTCAGCCATTAATGCAAGGCATTTGCAGTTAGGGTGAGTACTCTAAAGCTCAACTTTCATTGTGACAATGGTTCGAATATAAAACCCGTACATGTTTGCAGAGTTTAACGATTTGTGGCTATTCGTAATGCTCTGAGGATACTACATTATTATATTATATTATAAAACAGAATGGAGAACGGTAGTGAGGTGTCTTATCGCCAATCATTGTTTTACTTGGAAAGGTCGTGCCCCCTTGCACTGCAAAGCCCACCAAAGACCGGAGCTTATAATGTGACACTTAATGGTGTCACAAACATATTGAGATCTGTTTACTCAGCGAACACTTGAGAGTTTTTAAGACTTTAGCCTCTCTAGTACACAGTCGTTTATGTCCAACTTCTCAGATAGACTTTTTTTTTTTTTAAACCGGTAGTATCTGTCGGAGTCATGTCATGCATACACAATCTGAAACTGCTTGTTTTAGGGAACAAAATCAAGTAAGCTGTTCAAGTTGTTAATATTGTAAGTTTATGTATACAATATAACACGTAGTTTAAAGGCTGCAGTGATCAGCAAACGTTTTACCAACCTGGCTGATTCTGAAAACGTTTAAAAAAAGATATTTTCCCAACCTACATAAACAAGCCCGGGAGTGGTGCGTGCGTGCGCGCGCAGTCTGCTTTTTGGAAGCACTGCACTCGTGCTTGTGGCGCGCCCCTGCTCGCTCCCGCAAGCTGGATGCCGCCACAAGCACGAGTGTGTGCTTCCAAAAAGAGCAGAGCGACGGCTAAAGGTCCTCCTATGCAGCGCATGCGCGCTGCGTAGGCGAGACCTAAAAACATGGTTGTACACTAATTAGTGACTACATTTTGCTTCCTGTGTGCCATAGCGCCAAGACACCTTTTTAGGCAGCAGCGGCGCTATAAGAATGCTATTTACATTACATTACACATTTGAAAAGATGGTAGGTGATTGGCTGTGGATGAAGGTGTAGGTGAGCCAAGTAAGTAGAGGAAGGCATCGTGTGCTGTTGGAAGTAGTTGCCAGGGCTTGGCAAACATTCTTCTGGCCCCCTCCGAATTCTGCTGCGTTGAACCATGAAGTCACAAGAACTGTTTTGTCCTTACCATGCATTGCTTTGCAAGGGTCAGTCAGTTGCTTTTGTTTTCAGGACGGCAATGGAGACGCACAACCAGAGAGCCACAAGAAACGTTCCTGAACACTGAGGAGTGAGGCCCAGGAGTGAGAGAGGGATGGCAAAGCCGGCTGAGGGAATTGCTTTCCAAACCCTCCCTTGCAGCAACGTTTCACCCACTCCGTCAGTACATAGCCAGGGTGAGAGTAATGGTGCTCAGTCTTTCCTCATCAATTGCGCATGGTTCACACCTGGACAGAAGTGCACAATAGATAGACATATAAAAATACCTGACAGCATAAACAAAAATGTAGGTAGCAATAAAGAACAGTAAGCAGTACTAAAGTGAACAAAATGGAGCAAGAAGGAACTGTTAGAAAAGGGGGTCTCCAGTTGGCAGAGGTAGGTACCTTTGTCCAAATAGGGACACGTGCTTCTAGTCAGGGTAAGGGGGATACACACTCTAGATAACCCTTGCTCACCCCCTGGGTAGCTTGGCACAAGCAGACAGGCTTATCCTAAAAGCAATGTGTAAAGTGTTTGTACTCAAAACACACAGTAATACAGTGATAACACCACAAATGGACACCACACCAGTTTAGCAAAATAAAGTATCTTTATCCAACCTCAACAAAACCAAAACGGCAAAAGTCCAACATACAGGTAATAAAATATGACTTTAGAACAGTTATTGCAAAAAGAAAGGTTTTAGAAAACAAATAGCTCCAACTAGGGCTATTGCGACGTTGTGACAGCAATAAATCCAAAGTACGGCGCCGACCCTGAGGAGCGCATGTGTTTTAAAGAACAAGGGGACCCCAGTATTATGACCAGGGGTTGATAAGTATTTTAGGAAAAACACAGGTCTGGGGGAGGCCACTAAGGTCCTCGGCTAGCCTAGGCTACTAAAGATTTTTAAAAACAGCGTTAGTCAAGTAGAGCAATGCAAGAGAGTCCATGCGGGACTGATTACGCAATATATGCTGGGACACAAGGTTTGGAATGACATCACATTTATTGACAGCATAAATGGAATATCATAGTATATTTTTAGTAATAGTTCTGGTGCTCACACGTGCGGCATCGGGCACGGAGTCACACGGACCCCCAAACAAACAGTACCTTTGAAACAAAGTCTATGATGATGCACGGCGTCGTGGAGGTGAGGCGTCGCTGCCGAGGTCGAGGCCGGCTCCCTGGCTGCCACGGGGGAGGCGAGGTGACATGCCCGCGAGGAGGAGACGTGTCGTGTCCAGGACAGGGGAAGACGGTTGCATCAGCGGTGAGGCATCGATTCCAGTGATGATGCAAATTCGGCGAGTTCGTGGAGTCACCCTCGGCAGTTATCGGCACCGTGATAACAGGATGCATGCACTGGCGATGACGGAGTCGGTGCGAGCACTGGCGTTGGGAAATGCCGGTAACTGCAGTCATCGGAAGGCGTCGAAGGGCGTCAGAGCTGCGGTGCAAGCCGGGCGGTGCAGCCTTCACTTCACGAGCGGTGCCCCTGGCCTTGGTTCAGGCAGCGGTGTCACAGCAGCGTCGCTGAGGGCGTCAGAGACAGGTTTTCTTACTTTTCTTAGGTTTCTTCCAGCTCGAAACAGCAGGAACAACCTCCAGAGGCCCAAAACTGGAATAGGTACCTCCTAGCAGGTCAGAACTCTCAGCAATAGAGTTCAGGGGAGCTGGGGGTAAAGTCTTTGTGTCCCTGAGACTTCAGAACAGGAGGCCAGTACAGGCCCTTGGAGATTCTTCTTCAAGTAGGTTCACAACAAAGTTAGAGTCTTAGGGTCAGATGCATGAAGAAACCGTTTTGCGATTTCCTAATTGCAAATCCTTGCGATTCACAATTAGGAAATCGCAAAACGGCATGCATGAAAGTGTGTTGAACACTTTTTGCGATTCCTAGGGGATTGCAAATGACCTACCTCATGAATAATAATGAGGTAGGTCGCAATTTGTGACCCACTAGGAATCGCAAATATTACAAGGATGGTGGCCTGGTGGGGTCAGCAGACCACTATGTCTGTGATTGCTTTTAAATAAAGCAATTTTTTTTTTAAATGCAGCCCGTTTTCCTTCAAGGAAAACGGGATGCGTTTCTAAAACAAAAATGCAAAGTTTACTTTTCATTTTTTAAGAGTAGGCAGTGGTCCGTGGGACCACTGCCTGCTCTTAAAAAACACTGTAACAAACATTCACAAAGGGGTAGGGGTCCCTCGGGGACCCTTTCCCATTTGCGAATGGGTTACCACCTACTTAAAGTAGGTGGTAAAATGCGAATGTTTTGCGACCGCATTTCGGTCACAAATCATTCCTACATACCGATGCAATTCGGTATTAGGAAGGACGCCCTAAACACGCCCCTTCCTAATAGCGAATCGCAAACCCATTTTGCGATTCATTAGCAGGTTACCGAATCGCAAAATAGGGTTTGCTGCATCTGAAAAGCATTATTTGCGTTCGCAAACGGGCCGATTCTGTGAATCGGCCCGTTTGCGAAGACAAAAATGCTTGCTGCATGTGAGCCTTTGTTCTTTCCTTGGCAGAAAAAGCAACTGCAGGACAACCCCACACAGCAAAGGGACAGTACTCCTCCTCACAGCTCTTCAGCTCGTCTCCTTGGCAAAGGTTCCTATTGAGTCCAGAAGTGATCTAAAGTTCTGGGGTTTAAGGTCTACTACTTATACCCCATTTTGTCTTTGTTCTCTTTGTGCAAGGGTCTCTGAGCCCAGTCCAAACCAGTTCTGTCCTCACTGGTGCGGTATGACCGCAGGGGGTGGAGACAGCATTGTGCAAAGGAGACAGGCCCTATTCAGGTGCAAGGAGATCTCCTCCACCTACTCTAAATGAAGCCAAACCCCATTCAGCTCAGCTCTGAGCCATCCAGGAAGGGCCAGGCACACCTCAACCCCCCCAGAGCTGTCTACTTTGAATGCACATCCCAGGCCCTGTCACTCCAAAACCAGACAGTCAATCCACAAACAGGCAGAGGCACACAGAATGGTTAAACAAGAAAATGCCTACTTTCTAAAAGTGGCATTTTCAAACACATAATTTAAAAATCATCTTTACTAAAAGATGTGTTATTAAATTCTGAGCGTAAATATCCAATGGGACAGATAGCCTTTCAATAGTGAAACACGAAATTGGCAGTATTTTACTAACAAGACATGTCACACACACCAGTACATGTCCTACCTTTTACATATACTGCACCCTGCCCATGGGGGTACCTTGGGACTACCATAGGGGTGCCTTACATGTACGAAAAGGGAAGGTTAGGGCTTGACAAGTGGGTGCACTTGCTAGGTCGACATGGCAGTTTAAAACTGCACACAGACATTGCAGTGGCAAGTCTGAGATACCTTTTCAGGGATACTCATGTGGGTGGCACCATCAATGCTGCAGGTCCACTAGTAGCATTTGATTTACAGGCCCTGGCACACTCAGTGCACTTTATTAGGGACTTACCAGTAAATCAAATATGCCAATCAGGGAGAACCAATTGTAATCACTATTTACACAGGGAGCACTTGCACTTTGACCCTGATCAGCAGTGGCAAAGTGCCCAAAGCATCTAAGCCAGCAAAAACGAAATCCAGCATAGCATCAAAAATACAGGAGGTAGAGGCAAAAAGTCAGAGGAAACCACGTCAAAGATGCCAAGTCTAACAAGAACTAATCCTCTCGGGCCTCAGATGAACAAACTCTTAAGCAGAAGCTCAGGAAGTACACAAGTCAGGCTAGCAACATTGGAGGACGAAGCTAGTAAAGAGCTTATACAGCTGCCATAGGTGACTAGAGGTCTCTGAGGCTACAATGGTGTGGCACTACACTCACTAGAGTCTGTCACATCTTCACCACCCCCAGATTCACTCTTCTGGTCATACTCCTCATCAAGCTCTGTAATCTTTCACTATCCCGCCACAGACCAGCTCAGCACCAGTGTGGCTGTGGTGACCTTACCAGCTCCCCCTAAGAAGTTGAGAGGCAGCCCAAACCAAGATGTGCACACCCTTATCTAGTCTGCCCCTCACAACAACATTGCGATGGCTGCCAACTTAACCATGTGATAACATGAAGTGATCTAAAACTGTATATGCCATCTGTGGTGGTTTGGCAGCCTGCGTGTTGGCTGGGATAATGAGGGAGGATAGTTTGGCTGAAGACGAGGATCGTCACTGATACCAAGCTGGGGATAGAGGCGGTAGGTACCGTTTACGAATGTACACATTCATGCATGTAAGACAGGATTATGGTTACCTAAAATGGGGTGCATATTGAAGTGATGTTCCTCATGATGGCAAACCAAACCAGGTGCCATTCTATTGGTCTATGGTCCTCAGCTCAACTCCACAGACCATGTAGCCGCAAGAATTTGAATCTAACTCTGAGCCACCCTCAGAAAACATGAGCTTCTTTCACTTTCAGAATATTGTTAAAGAATTGACTCCTTTGATAACATCGCTGTGAAATAAGACAGGTCACAACACGTCACCTTCTCGCCAGTGCTGTGTGGCACCCCATCTGGTTCTGCTACCTTCATGGGTCAACAATGCCAATGGGATACAAGTAGTATAGAAGAAAGGACTTGACATCACCTATTCTATTGCACTCCATCCGCACGTACTCGTTTCTTAACATTTAGCAAGGGATCTTAGTGCATGGGGAGGTTTCCACTGGTATTCCAACGCAAACGTATAATTAGGGAGTGGTATGGATGCAGGATGTGTGTTTCAGTTATATTTCTTGCTGTGTTTATGACCTTTTCTATTTCCATTTTGTTGTTGAATGTCAAATGCCCTTTTTTTCTGCCCATAGACTGCTTGTGTCAAATATTTCCTATCCTTCATGCTTTTTTTTGTATTTGCACTCTCTAATATGTGGCTGCATTTTTTATCACAATGTTCTTAATACCATCTTCAGTGGTGTAAATGTTGATATTAGTGTTGGTTGCAATGCTGTTCAATATTTAGGGCCTGAATTAGGGTTTAATAGACTGACTACATCCATCAGGATGGTGAAGGCCCCCACCATCCCTATGTTACACCTCTGCCAAAATTAGAGATGAACGCTGGCCCAGGGGTCATCTCTGTAAATTGAAAGCAACCACTGTCATGGCAGTTCCTTTCCATCTACAAAAAATTTGGTGGACGGCTATCATCAGTATTGTCTAGCAAACTTTTTTTTATTTTTTTGTTTTTCAGAAACAAGTTCCAAAAACAATAACGGTCCCTCACTGTGGGAGTGTTCTACCAGGATGTGGGGATTATTATTTGATTTTTCTGTCCCTCATAGCAGGTTTACTGTGGTGATGACAGACAGGAAAAATATACATTATACCGTCCACCCTAAATAGGGAGGCCTGTGTAATTATCATTCTCTGATGGTTCCCTACTCTAATGTTCTGTCCGAGGAAGTGTTCTTTAGAGGGACCCAATGGGGGCTCCGGTGACGTCATACTTGAGGTTTTCCCATCGCTAAATGAGGTGGATGGACCGAGAGTTTGGCGGGCAGGGTACTAGGTTGCTTTTGCAGCTGAATACCCCGTATAAATCAGGACCTTGATATCGATTGCAGGGCTGAGTAGGCCTTTTCTAGCAAGGTAACACCAATTTTCCACGTATTTGTATTTTAACTTACTGACACTATATTTAGTTTGTATTCTATTTTTTTCTCTTTTTTTGGACAGTGCTGCACACAAGTAGGTAATGTTTTTATTTAGCTCTTGTGTGTTAGGCCTTCTCACTAGTTGGTCATAAAACTCAACAAAGCAAACACAAGGAGATGATGGACGGAGCACTGAAACTTTTCAGACACTCACCCCAGGCACAGATCTGGGTTGAATCCATCATCATTCTTTAGCTCACTTTGCCACCTCAGTCAGCCCCAGCTATATGCAAATCAGTCTTGAATCTGTACCTCATGGGAACAGTCCAGCCCGAACTGCCAAGCCAGGTCTTCCCTGAACCGGAAACCAGCATCCTGGGACCGGTTTCTGGGTAACACCCTTCATCAGCCAGGCTAGCTTGAATCCAGTGGCAAAGTGAGCAGGGTCCCATGTCTGGGCATACCCTGCCAACTTAGGGTGAACAAAGCAAACACAAGGAGATGATGGACGGACCGCTGAAACTTTTCAGACACTCACCCACAGGCACAGATCTGGGTTGAATCCATCATCATTCTTTAGCTCACTTCGCCACCTCAGTTCAGCCCCAGCTATATGCAAATCAGTCTTGAATCTGTACCTCATGGGAACAGTCCGGCCCGAACTGCCAAGCCAGGTCTTCCCTGAACCGGAAACCAGCATCCTGGGACCGGTTTCTGGTTAACACCCTTCATCAGCCAGGCTAGCTTGAATCCAGTGGCAAAGTGAGCAGGGTCCCACGTCTGGGCATACCCTGCCAACTTAGGGTGAACAAAGCAAACACAAGGAGATGATGGACGGACCGCTGAAACTTTTCAGACACTCACCCCCAGGCACAGATCTGGATTGAATCCATCATCATTCTTTAGCTCACTTCGCCACCTCAGTTCAGCCCCAGCTATTTGCAAATCAGTCTTGAATCTGTGCCTCATGGGAACAGTCCAGCCCGAACTGCCAAGCCAGGTCTTCCCTAAACCGGAAAGAAGCATCCTGGGACCGGTTTCTGGGTAACACCCTTCATCAGCCAGGCTAGCTTGAATCCAGTGGCAAAGTGAGCAAGGGTCCCACGTCTGGGCATACCCTGCCAACTTAGGGTGAACAAAGCAAACACAAGGAGATGATGGATGGAGCGCTGAAACTTTTCAGACACTCACCCCCAGGCACAGATCTGGGTTGAATCCATCATCATTCTTTAGCTCACTTCGCCACCTCAGTTCAGCCCCAGCTATATGCAAATCAGTCTTTAATCTCTGCCTCATGGGAATAGTCCAGCCCGAACTGCCAAGCCAGGTCTTCCCTGAACCGGAAACAAGCATCCTGGGACCGGTTTCTGGGTAACACCCTTCATCAGCCAGGCTAGCTTGAATTCAGTGGCAAAGTGAGCAAGGGTCCCACGTCTGGGCATACCCTGCCAACTTAGGGTGAACAAAGTAAACACAAGGAGATGATGGACAGAGCGCTGAAACTTTTCAGACACTCACCCCCAGGCACAGATCTGGGTTGAATCCATCATCATTCTTTATCTCACTTCGCCACCTCAGTTCAGCCCCAGCTATATGCAAATCAGTCTTGAATCTGTGCCTCATGGGAACAGTCCAGCCCGAACTGCCAAGCCAGGTCTTCCTGAACCGGAAACAAGCATCCTGGGACCGGTTTCTGGGTAACACCCTTCATCAGCCAGGCTAGCTTGAATTCAGTGGCAAAGTGAGCATGGCTCCCACGTCTGGGCATACCCTGCGAACTTAGGGTGAACAAAGCAAACACAAGGAGATGATGGACGGAGCGCTGAAACTTTTCAGACACTCACCCCCAGGCACAGATCTGGGTTGAATCCATCATCATTCTTTAGCTCACTTCGCCACCTCAGTTCAGCCCCAGCTATATGAAAATCAGTCTTTAATGTTTGCCTCATGGGAACAGTTGAGCCCGAACTGCCAAGCCAGGTCTTCCCTGAAACGGAAACAAGCATCCTGGGACTGGTTTCTGGGTAACACCCTTCATCAGCCAGGCTAGCTTGAATCCAGTGGCAAAGTGAGCAAGGGTCCCACGTCTGGGCATACCCTGCCAACTTAGGGTGAACAAAGCAAACACAAGGAGATGATGGACGGAGCGCTGAAACTTTTCAGACACTCACCCCCAGGCACAGATCTGGGTTGAATCCATCATCATTCTTTAGCTCACTTCGCCACCTCAGTTCAGCCCCAGCTATATGCAAATCAGTCTTGAATCTGTGCCTCATGGGAACAGTCCAGCCGGAACTGCCAAGCCAGGTCTTCCCTGAACCGGAAACAAGCATCCTGGGACCGGTTTCTGGGTAACACCCTTCATCAGCCAGGCTAGCTTGAATCCAGTGGCAAAGTGAGCAAGGGTCCCACGTCTGGGCATACCCTGCCAACTTAGGGTGAACAAAGCAAACACAAGGAGATGATGGACGGAGCGCAGAAGCTTTTCAGACACTCACCCCCAGGCACAGATCTGGGTTGAATCCATCATCATTCTTTAGCTTACTTCACCACCTCAGTTCAGCCCCAGCTATATGCAAATCAGTTTGAATCTGTGCCTCATGGGAACAGTCCAGCCCGAACTGCCAAGCCAGGTCTTCCCTGAACCGGAAACAAGCATCCTGGGACCGGTTTCTGGGTAACACCCTTCATCAGCCAGGCCAGCTTGAATCCAGTGGCAAAGTGAGCAAGGGTCCCACGCCTGGGCATACCCTGCCAACTTAGGGTGAACAAAGCAAAAACAAGGAGATAATGGACGGAGCGCTGAAACTTTTCAGACACTCACCCCCAGGCACAGATCTGGGTTGAATCCATCATCATTCTTTAGCTCAGTTCGCCACCTCAGTTCAGCCCCAGCTATATGCAAATCAGTCTTGAATCTGTGCCTCATGCGAACAGTCCATCCCGAACTGCCAAGCCAGGTCTTCCCTGAACCGGAAACAAGTATTCTGGGACCGGTTCCTGGGTAACACCCTTCAACAGCCAGGTTAGCTTGAATCCAGTGGCAAAGTGAGCAAGGGTCCCACGTCTGGGCATACCCTGCCAATGTAGGGTGAACAAACCAAAAACAAGGAGATGATGGACGGAGCGCTGAAACTTTTCAGACACTCACCCCAGGCACAGATCTGGGTTGAATACATCATCATTCTTTAGCTCACATCGCCACCTCAGTTCAGCCCCAGCTATATGCAAATCAGTCTTGAATCTGTGCCTCATGGGAACAGTCCAGCCTGAACTGCCAAGCCAGGTCTTCCCTGAACCGGAAACAAGCATCCTAGGACCGGTTTCTGGGTAACACCCTTCATCAGCCAGGCCAGTTTGAATCCAGTGGCAAAGTGAGTAAGGGTCCCACGTCTGGGCATACCCTGCCAACTTAGGGTGAACAAAGCAAACACAAGGAGATGATAGACGGAGCGCTGAACCTTTTCAGACACTCACCCTTAGGCACAGATCTGGGTTGAATCCATCATCATTCTTTAGCTCACTTCACCACCTCAGTTCAGCCCCAGCTATATGCAAATCAGTCCTGAATCTGTGCCTCATGGGAACAGTCCAGCCCGAACTGCCAAGCCAGGTCTACCCTGAACCGGAAACAAGCATCCTGGGACCGGTTTCTGGGTAACACCCTTCATCAGCCAGGCTAGCTTGAATGCAGTGGCAAAGTGAGCAAGGGTTCCACGTCTGGGCATACCCTGCCAACTTAGGGTGAACAAAGCAAACACAAGGAGATGATGGACGGAACGCTGAACCTTTTCAGACACTCACCCCCAGGCACAGATCTGGGTTGAATTCATCATCATCCTTTAGCTCACTTCGCCACCTCAGTTCAGCCACAGCTATATGCAAAGCAGTCTTGAATCTGTGCCTCATGGGAACAGTCCAGCCCGAACTGTCAAGCCAGGTCTTCCCTGAACCGGGAACAAGCATCCTGGGACCGGTTTCTGGGTATCATCCTTCATCAGCCAGGCTACCTTGAATCCAGTGGCAAAGTGAGCAAGGGTCCCACGTCTGGGCATACCCTGAAAAAAGTTGCAGCGCTCCGTCCATCATCTCCTTGTGTTTGCTTTGTTTGCCCTAAGTTGGCAGGGTATGCCCAGACGTGGGTCCCTGGCTCACTTTGCCACTGGATTCAAGCTAGTCTGGTTGACGAGGGCTGCTATCCCGAAACCGGTTCCAGGATGCTTGTTTCCGGTCCAGGGAAGATATGGCTTGGCAATTTGGGCTGGACTGTTACCATGAGGCACAGGGTCAAGACTGATTTGCACATAGCTGTGTCTGAACTGGGGTGGCGAAGTGAGCTAAAGAATGATGATGGATTCAACCCAGATCTGTGACTGTGGGGTGAGTGTCTGAAAAGTTTCAGCGCTCAGTCCATCATCTCCTTGTGTTTGCTTTGTTCGCCCTAAGTTGGCAGGGTATGCCCAGACGTGGGTCCCTTGCTCACTTTGCCACTGAATTCAAGCTAGCCTGGCTGATGAGTGCTGTTAGCCCGAAACCGGTCCCAGGATGCTTTTTTTCGGGTTCAGGGAAGACATGGCTTGGCAATTCCGGCTGGACTGTTCCCATCAGGGAGAGGGTCAAGACTGATTTGCATATTGCTGTGTCTGAACTGGGGTGGCGTAGTGAGCTAAAGAATGATGATGGATTCAACCCAGATCTGTGACTGGGGGTGAGTGTCTGAAAAGTTTCAGCGCTCCGTCCATCATTTCCTTGTGTTTGCTTTGTTCGCCCTAAGTTGGCAGGGTATGCCCAGACTTGGGTCCCTTGCTCACTTTGCCACTGGATTCAAGCTAGCCTGGCTGATGAGGGCTGTTAGCCCAAAACCGGTCCAAGGATGCTTGTTTCCGGTCAAGGGAAGACATGGCTTGGCAATTCCAGCTGGACTGTTCCCAAGAGGCACAGGGTCAAGACTGATTTGCATATAGCTGTGTCTGAACTGGGGTGGGGAAGTGAGCTAAAGAATGATGATGGATTCAACCCAGATCTGTGACTGGGGGTGAGAGTCTGAAAAGTTTCAGCGCTCCGTCCATAATCTCCTTGTGTTTGCTTTGTTCGCCCTAAGTTGGCAGGGTATGCCCAGACGTGGGTCCCTTGCTCACTTTGCCACTGGATTCAAGCTAGCCTGGCTGATGAGGGCTGTTAGCCCGAAACCGGTTCCAGGATGCTTGTTTCCGGTCCACGGAAGACATGGCTTGGCAATTCGGGGTGGACTGTTCCCATGAGGCACAGGGTCATGACTGATTTGCATATAGCTGTGTCTGAACTGGGGTGGCAAGGTGAGCTAAAGAATGATGATGGATTCAACCCAGATCTGTGACTGGGGGTGAGTGTCTGAAAAGTTTCAGTGCTCCGTCCATCATCTCCTTGTGTTTGCTTTGTTCGCCCTAAGTTGGCAGGGTATGCCCAGACGTGGGTCCCTTGCTCGCTTTGCCACTGGATTCAAGCTAGCCTGGCTGATGAGGGCTGTTAGCCCGAAACAGGTCCCAGGATGCTTGTTTCCGGTCCAGGGAAGACATGGCTTGGCATTTCGGGCTGGACTGTTCCCATGAGGCACAGGGTCAAGACTGATTTGCATATAGCTGTGTCTGAACTGGGTCGGCGAAGTGAGCTAAAGAATGATGATGGATTCAACCCAGATCTGTGACTGGGGGTGAGTGTCTGAAAAGTTTCAGCGCTCCGTCCATCATCTCCTTGTGTTTGCTTTGTTCGCCCAAAGTTGGCAGGGTATGCCCAGAAGTGGGTCCCTTGCTCACTTTGCCACTGGATTCAAGCTAGCCTGGCTGATGAGGGCTGTTAGCCTGAAACCGGTCCCAGGATGCTTGTTTCCGGTCCAGGGAAGACATGGCATGGCAATTCGGGCTGGACTTTTCCCATGAGGCACAGGGTCAACACTGATTTGCATATAGCTGTGTCTGAAATGGGGTGGCAAGGTGAGCTAAAGAATGATGATGGATTCAACCCAGATCTGTGACTGGAGGTGAGTGTCTGAAAAGTTTCAGCGCTCCGTCCATTACCTCCTTGTGTTTGCTTTGCTCGCCTTAAGTTGGCAGGGTATGCCCAGACGTGGGTCCCTTGCTCACTTTGCCACTGGATTCAAGCTAGCCTGGCTGATGAGGGCTGTTAGCCCGAAACCGGTCCCAGGATGCTTGTTTCCGGACCCGGGAAGACATGGATTGGCAATTCGGGCTGGACAGTTCCCATGAGGCACAGGGTCAAGACTGATTTGCATATAGCTGTGTCTGAACTGCGGTGGCGAAGTGAGCTAAAGAATGATGATGGATTCAACCAAGAACTGTGACTGGGGGTGAGTGTCTGAAAAGTTTCAGCGCTCTGTCCATCATCTCCTTTTGTTTGCCTTGCTCGCCCTAAGTTGGCAGGGTATGCCCAGACGTGGGTCCCTTGCTCACTTTGCCACTGGATTCAAGCTATCCTGGCTGATGAGGGCTGTTAGCCCGAAACCGGTCCCAGGATGCTTGTTTCCGGTCCAGGGAAGACATGGCTTGGCAATTCGGGCTGGACTTTTCCCATGAGGCACAGGGTCAAGACTGATTTGCATATAGCTGTGTCTGAACTGGGGTGGCGAAGTGAGCCAAAGAATGATGATGGATTCAACCCAGATCTGTGACTGGGGGTGAGTGTCTAAAAAGTTTCAGCGCTCCGTCCATCATCTCCTTGTTTTTGCCTTGCTCGCCCTAAGTTGGCAGTGTATGCCTAGACGTGGGTCCCTTGCTCACTTTGCCACTGGATTCAAGCTAGCCTGGCTGATGAGGGCTGTTAGCCCGAAACCGGTCCCAGGATGCTTGTTTCCGGTCCAGGGAAGACATGGCTTGGCAATTCGGGCTGGAGAGTTCCCATGTGGCAGAGGGTCAAGACTGATTTGTATATAGCTGTGTCTGAACTGGGGTGGCGAAGTGCGCTAACGAATGATTATGGATTCAACCCAGAACTGTGACTGGGGGGGAGAGTCTGAAAAGTTTCAGCGCTCCGTCCATCATCTCCTTGTGTTTGCTTTGCTCGCCCTAAGTTGGCAGGGTATGCCCAGACGTGGGTCCCTTGCTCGCTTTGCCACTGGATTCAAGCTAGCCTGGCTGATGAGGGCTGTTAGCCCGAAACCGGTCCCAGGATGCTTGTTTCCGGTCCCGGGAAGACATGGATTGGCAATTCGGGCTGGACAGTTCCCATGAGGCACAGGGTCAAGACTGATTTGCATATAGCTGTGTCTGAACTGCGGTGGCGAAGTGAGCTAAAGAATGATGATGAATTCAACCCAGAACTGTGACTGGGGGTGAGTGTCTGAAAAGTTTCAGCGCTCCGTCCATCATCTCCTTTTGTTTGCCTTGCTCGCCCTAAGTTGGCAGGGTATGCCCAGACGTGGGTCCCTTGCTCACTTTGCCACTGGATTCAAGCTATCCTGGCTGATGAGGGTTGTTAGCCCAAAACCGGTCCCAGGATGCTTGTTTCCGGTCCAGGGAAGACATGGCTTGGCAATTCGGGCTGGACTTTTCCCATGAGGCACAGGGTCAAGACTGATTTGCATATAGCTGTGTCTGAACTGGGGTGGCGAAGTGAGCTAAAGAATGATGATGGATTCAACCCAGATCTGTGACTGGGGGTGAGTGTCTGAAAAGTTTCAGCGCTCCGTCCATCATCTCCTTGTTTTTGCCTTGCTCGCCGTAAGTTGGCAGGGTATGCCCAGACGTGGGTCCCTTGCTCACTTTGCCACTGGATTCAAGCTAGCCTGGCTGATGAGGGCTGTTAGCCCGAAACCGGTCCCAGGATGCTTGTTTCTGGTCCAGGGAAGACATGGCTTGGCAATTCGGGCTTGGCTGTTTCCCTGAGGCACAGGGTCAAGACTGATTTGCATATAGCTGTGTGTGAACTGGGGTGGTGAAGTGAGCTAAAGAATGATGATGGATTCAACCCAGATATGTGACTGGGGGTGAGTGTCTGAAAAGTTTCAGCGTTTTGTCCATCATCTCCTTGTGTTTGCTTCGATCGCCCTAAGTTGGCAGGGTATGCCCAGACGTGGGTCCCTTGCTCACTTTGCCACTGGATTCAAGCTAGCCTGGCTGATGAGGGCTGTTAGCCAGAAACCGGTCCCAGGATGCTTGTTTCCGGTCCAGGGAAGACATGGCTTGGCAATTCAGGCTGGACTGTTCCCATGAGGCACAGGGTCAAGACTGATTTGCATATAGCTGTGTCTGAACGGGGATGGGGAAGTGAGCTAAAGAATGATGATGGATACAACCCAGATCTGTGACTGTGGGTGAATGTCTGAAAAGTTTCAGCGCTCCGTCCATCATCTCCTTGTGTTTGCTTTGTTCGCCCTAAGTTGGCAGGGTATGCCCAGACGTGGGTCCCTTGCTCACTTTGCCACTGGATTCAAGCTAGCCTGGCTGTGAGGGCTGCTATCCCGAAACCGGTTCCAGGATGCTTGTTTCCGGTCCAGGGAAGATATGGCTTGGCAATTCGGGCTGGACTGTTACCATGAGGCACAGGGTCAAGACTGATTTGCACATAGCTGTGTCTGAACTGGGGTGGCGAAGTGAGCTAAAGAATGATGATGGATTCAACCCAGATCTGTGACTGTGGGGTGAGTGTCTGAAAAGTTTCAGCGCTCAGTCCATCATCTCCTTGTGTTTGCTTTGTTCGCCCTACGTTGGCAGGGTATGCCCAGACGTGGGTCCCTTGCTCACTTTGCCACTGGATTCAAGCTAGCTTGGCTGATGAGTGCTGTTAGCCCGAAACCGGTCCCAGGATGCTTTTTTTCGGGTTCAGGGAAGACATGGCTTGGCAATTCCGGCTGGACTGTTCCCATCAGGGAGAGGGTCAAGACTGATTTGCATATTGCTGTGTCTGAACTGGGGTGGCGTAGTGAGCTAAAGAATGATGATGGATTCAACCCAGATCTGTGACTGGGGGTGAGTGTCTGAAAAGTTTCAGCGCTCCGTCCATCATTTCCTTGTGTTTGCTTTGTTCGCCCTAAGTTGGCAGGGTATGCCCAGACTTGGGTCCCTTGCTCACTTTGCCACTGGATTCAAGCTAGCCTGGCTGATGAGGGCTGTTAGCCCAAAACCGGTCCAAGGATGCTTGTTTCCGGTCCAGGGAAGACATGGCTTGGCAATTCCAGCTGGACTGTTCCCAAGAGGCACAGGGTCAAGACTGATTTGCATATAGCTGTGTCTGAACTGGGGTGGGGAAGTGAGCTAAAGAATGATGATGGATTCAACCCAGATCTGTGACTGGGGGTGAGTGTCTGAAAAGTTTCAGCGCTCCGTCCATCATCTCCTTGTGTTTGCTTTGTTCGCCCTAAGTTGGCAGGGTATGCCCAGACGTGGGTCCCTTGCTCACTTTGCCACTGGATTCAAGCTAGCCTGGCTGATGAGGGCTGTTAGCCCGAAGCCGGTCCCAGGATGCTTGTTTCCGGTCCACGGAAGACATGGCTTGGCAATTCGGGGTGGACTGTTCCCATGAGGCACAGGGTCATGACTGATTTGCATATAGCTGTGTCTGAACTGGGGTGGCAAGGTGAGCTAAAGAATGATGATGGATTCAACCCAGATCTGTGACTGGGGGTGAGTGTCTGAAAAGTTTCAGTGCTCCGTCCATCATCTCCTTGTGTTTGCTTTGTTCGCCCTAAGTTGGCAGGGTATGCCCAGACGTGGGTCCCTTGCTCGCTTTGCCACTGGATTCAAGCTAGCCTGGCTGATGAGGGCTGTTAGCCCGAAACAGGTCCCAGGATGCTTGTTTCCGGTCCAGGGAAGACATGGCTTGGCAATTCGGGCTGGACTGTTCCCATGAGGCACAGGGTCAAGACTGATTTGCATATAGATGTGTCTGAACTGGGTCGGCGAAGTGAGCTAAAGAATGAGGATGGATTCTACCCAGATCTGTGACTGGGGGTGAGTGTCTGAAATGTTTCAGCGCTCCGTCCATCATCTCCTTGTGGTTGCTTTGTTCACCCAAAGTTGGCAGGGTATGCCCAGAAGTGGGTCCCTTGCTCACTTTGCCACTGGATTCAAGCTAGCCTGGCTGATGAGGGCTGTTTGCCCGAAACCGGTCCCAGGATGCTTGTTTCTGGTCCAGGGAAGACATGGCTTGGCAATTCGGGCTGGACTGTTCCAATGCGGCAGAGGCTCAAGACTGATTAGCATATAGCTGTGTCTGAACTGGGATGGCGAAGTGAGCTAAAGAATGATGATGGATTCAACCCAGATCTGTGACTGGGGGTGAGTGTCTGAAAAGTTTCAGCGCTCCGTCCATCATCTCCTTGTGTTTGCTTTGCTCGCCCTAAGTTGGCAGGGTATGCCCAGACGTGGGTCCCTTGCTCGCTTTGCCACTGGATTCAAGCTAGCCTGGCTGATGAGGGCTGTTAGCCTGAAACCGGTCCCAGGATTCTTGTTTCCGGTCCAGGGAAGACATGGTATGGCAATTTGGGCTGGACTTTTCCCATGAGGCACAGGGTCAACACTGATTTGCATATAGCTGTGTCTGAAATGGGGTGGCAAGGTGAGCTAAAGAATGATGATGGATTCAACCCAGATCTGTGACTGGAGGTGAGTGTCTGAAAAGTTTCAGCGCTCCGTCCATTACCTCCTTGTGTTTGCTTTGCTCACCTTAAGTTGGCAGGGTATGCCCAGACGTGGGTCCCTTGCTCACTTTGCCACTGGATTCAAGCTAGCCTGGCTGATCAGGGCTGTTAGCCCGAAACCGGTCCCAGGATGCTTGTTTCCGGTCCCGGGAAGACATGGATTGGCAATTCGGGCTGGACAGTTCCCATGAGGCACAGGGTCAAGACTGATTTGCATATAGCTGTGTCTGAACTGCGGTGGCGAAGTGAGCTAAAGAATGATGATGGATTCAACCAAGAACTGTGACTGGGGGTGAGTGTCTGAAAAGTTTCAGCGCTCTGTCCATCATCTCCTTTTGTTTGCCTTGCTCGCCCTAAGTTGGCAGGGTATGCCCAGACGTGGGTCCCTTGCTCACTTTGCCACTGGATTCAAGCTATCCTGGCTGATGAGGGCTGTTAGCCCGAAACCGGTCCCAGGATGCTTGTTTCCGGTCAAGGGAAGACATGGCTTGGCAATTCGGGCTGGACTTTTCCCATGAGGCACAGGGTCAAGACTGATTTGCATATAGCTGTGTCTGAACTGGGGTGGCGAAGTGAGCCAAAGAATGTGATGGATTCAACCCAGATCTGTGACTGGGGGTGAGTGTCTAAAACGTTTCAGCGCTCCGTCCATCATCTCCTTGTTTTTGCCTTGCTCGCCCTAAGTTGGCAGGGTATGCCCAGACGTGGGTCCCTTGCTCGCTTTGCCACTGGATTCAAGCTAGCCTGGCTGATGAGGGCTGTTAGCCCGAAACCGGTCCCAGGATGCTTGTTTCCGGTCCCGGGAAGATATGGATTGGCAATTCGGGCTGGACAGTTCCCATGAGGCACAGGGTCAAGACTGATTTGCATATAGCTGTGTCTGAACTGCGGTGGCGAAGTGAGCTAAAGAATGATGATGGATTCAACCCAGAACTGTGACTGGGGGTGAGTGTCTGAAAAGTTTCAGCGCTCCGTCCATCATCTCCTTTTGTTTGCCTTGCTCGCCCTAAGTTGGCAGGGTATGCCCAGACGTGGGTCCCTTGCTCACTTTGCCACTGGATTCAAGCTATCCTGGCTGATGAGGGCTGTTAGCCCGAAACCGGTCCCAGGATGCTTGTTTCCGGTCCAGGGAAGACATGGCTTGGCAATTCGGGCTGGACTTTTCCCATGAGGCACAGGGTCAAGACTGATTAGCATATAGCTGTGTCTGAACTGGGGTGGCGAAGTGAGCTAAAGAATGATGATGGATTCAACCCAGATCTGTGACTGGGGGTGAGTGTCTGAAAAGTTTCAGCGCTCCGTCCATCATCTCCTTGTTTTTGCCTTGCTCGCCGTAAGTTGGCAGGGTATGCCCAGACGTGGGTCCCTTGCTCACTTTGCCACTGGATTCAAGCTAGCCTGGCTGATGAGGGCTGTTAGCCCGAAACCGGTCCCAGGATGCTTGTTTCTGGTCCAGGGAAGACATGGCTTGGCAATTCGGGCTTGATTGTTCCCAT
Source organism: Calotriton arnoldi (assembly GCA_963921515.1). NCBI lineage: Eukaryota > Metazoa > Chordata > Amphibia > Caudata > Salamandridae > Calotriton > Calotriton arnoldi. The sequence continues at coordinate 58,937 of CAWUFW010021746.1, read as the reverse complement.
GAGGCACAGGGTCAAGACTGATTTGCATATAGCTGTGTGTGAACTGGGGTGGCGAAGTGAGCTAAAGAATGATGATGGATTCAACACAGATCTGTAACTGGGGGTGAGTGTCTGAAAAGTTTCAGTGCTCCGTCCATCATCTCCTTGTGTTTGCTTTGTTTTCCCTAAGTTGGCAGGGTATGCCCAGACGTGGGTCCCTTGCTCACTATGCCACTGGATTCAAGCTAGCCTGGCTGATGAGGGCTGTTAGCCCGAAACCGGTCCCAGGATGCTTGTTTCCGGTCCAGGGAAGACATGGCTTGGCAATTCGGGCTTGGCTGTTTCCCTGAGGCACAGGGTCAAGACTGATTTGCATATAGCTGTGTGTGAACTGGGGTGGTGAAGTGAGCTAAAGAATGATGATGGATTCAACCCAGCTCTGTGACTGGGGGTGAGTGTCTGAAAAGTTTCAGCCCTCCGTCCATCATCTCCTTGGGTTTGCTTTGCTCGTCTTAAGTTGGCAGGGTATGCCCAGACGTGGGTCCCTTGCTCACTTTGCCACTGGATTCAAGCTAGTCTGGCTGATGAGGGCTGTTAGCCCGAAACCGGTCCCAGGATGCTTGTTTCCGGTCCAGGGAAGACATGGCTTGGCAATTCGGGCTGGACTGTTCCAATGCGGCACAGGGTCAAGACTGATTTGAATATAGCTGTGTCTGAACTGCTGTGGCAAGGTGAGCTAAAGAATGATGATGGATTCAACCCAGATCTGTGACTGGGGGTGAGTGTCTGAAAAGTTTCAGCGCTCCGACAATCATCTCCTTGTGTTTGCTTTATTCGCCCTAAGTTGGCAGGGTATGCCCAGACGTGGGTCCCTTGCTCATTTTGCCACTGGATTCAAGCTAGCCTGGCTGATGAGGGCTGTTAGCCCGAAACCAGTCCCAGGATGCTTGTTTCCGGTCCAGGGAAGACATGGCTTGGAAATTCGGGCTGGACTGTTCCAATGCGGCACAGGGTCAAGACTGATTTGCATATAGCTGTGTCTGAACTGCGGTGGCGAAGTGAGCTAAAGAATGATGATGGATTCAACCCAGATCTGAGTGTCTGAAAAGTTTCAGTGCTTTGTCCATCATCTCTTTGTGTTTGCTTTGCATAAAACACAACAACCATATTATGTTGTCATTCATTATATCCGCCAACCCAACATTTCTTAGAGCCGGCAAGCGCGGCCATTACAGAGCGGTCTCATACATTAAGCCACTAATAATTATTACCCTGCTTGGGTTTCATCTTGATCACGCTTCCCCCGAGCCCCAGCATGGGAGGCTTTCACAGCGGCGCGTTAGCAGTATTCGAAGGGCGCTGTAAGTTCACTGTGGAACATGCACTAGCAGCAGTTTATTGCACAGTTAATTATTTGTGAGTCCTGCAGCACACAGTGCAGTGGGAAACTGTGCATCATTAGAATGACAAGGCTCTGCTGCTAAACATGGAAGAAATTGATTTAAAAAAGAGCCCCGAACCAACTAAATAGATCTCAAAATGTGCTTAATGACAAACCTAAAACAGAAACCAGCTATTACAAATGCCCCCTGCCTTAAACATTATTCCTCTTCAAGACACACAAATGCAAATCTGGTAAATGAACAGAGACATAGCTCCCCTGCTGCCCTATGATATATTTTAACAATTCCAGTTACACAGCTTTAGTAGAGAGGAGTCTTTAGAAACTGTGCCAAGGAAGTTGGTACAAAGTGCTTACCACACACAGAAAACAACAACATCCTGTCCCAAGTCCAAAACGTAATAAGGCACAGTGGGTGAACAGGACGTTAATCAAGCCACCGTACAGTCTTCTATGGCCAGGCAGGGGAAAGGAATAACATTATGAAATGATAATTTATTTTCATATACCTTAATCATTTTTATTAGCCGTTTGGTTTATGACCTTTAAAATCGCCCTATACTTTGACGGATGAATAAGTGGCAAATGAATTGGGCAAAGTAAGCAGATTCGGCGTCTGGAAGGTCAGCAGAGGCCTTTGCAATCATTACTCCTATTAATACATTATATTTCAGTGAAAGGCTTTTAAATGCTAAAGCGTTTTAGAAGTAGAAGCCACCATTTTGATTAATGGGCTTCTACTAAATTGTTGGACAGGAATCGGATAACAAAGCAAGCAAAAAGCTATCTTTCTGCTTTTTGTGACTCGCACTGTTGCAGCGCATGCTACAGAATCACAGAGAAGGATACACGTTCACAAGGACAAAACGAATGGTATGGATTTTATTTAAAGGTTTCCATGTACTAAAATTGTTTGTAAAGAATACTTATGTATTATTTGCATGGCATTCTTTTTGATACAACAGTTTTGAAAACAACTAGTACAGGGCACCAATAACATCTGCATAATGACATCACATGTTTATAGGAATATGGTGAAATCCCTTCTATCAGTCTTTCCAGTCCATAGGGGTGAGGTCTCCTCTCCTTGGGACCACCCCCTTTCAGAGTACTACAAAGCATGCTGTCCTGTTTGAGAATCAGCCTCCCTTCTCTTTGTGACAATTCATGGTACACTATAAGACTGCCATCAAATGATCTCTCTCTCTCTCTCTCTCTCTCTCATATATATATATATATATATATATATATATATATATATATATATATATATATATATATATATATATATATATATATATATATATATATATATATATTTCCTACTGGCAGTCACCAGTAGGTAGTTATAGTTAGGACCTTGTTTCTATTCAAAAAGCGTTTTTTCTTCTACCAATATCGTTGGCACCGTTTGACGAATTTCCGTGAATTTTTCATAACTAATGGCCCGCTCCGGTCAGCTCCTGTTTAGAAAGTTTCGGGATGATTTGTCAAGCAGGGGCCGAGAAATAAGGGGGGTCCCAAAACGTGTTTTCTCTATGTTAAGTTTCAGAGGAAACTTTTGTCGCAGCTACAGCCCGAACTGCTGAACGGAATTACACCAAAGTCGGCAGAAAGGTAGCTCTTGGTCCAGAGTACACTCTTTGTTTTAAATGGTGTAAATCCATTCAGTAGTTTTTGAAATATTAAAGGAAAAAGAAATATTGATATCTGGGCGGAGCCTTACCACACATCTCATCATGAGATCTGATTGGCTGTCAGCACTTCATCTAGGAAGTGCTGGCAGCCATCTTGGGGCCAATATACATGATAACACCCCATTAAAATGCATTGTAGTGAATGGAAGGTTTTGAGGGTCACCAAAAGGAGAACGTATAAAGGGTGATAACAGACTTTAGTTACATTATAATTCATTTGCTGATGGTACCATACTAATTTTAGGAATTGTGGTGTGTTCTAAGGTGATTTTACCCTGTGAAAAAGCCTTCTGCTGGGATAATATCATGATTCATGTTTGAGAGAAAACTATTTTCTCATGCTTTTCCCATAGAGGTTTAGAAGGTGCTCTGGAAGCTAAAATGAGAGCATATTTTCTGTAAATTCACATTATCTTTCTCAGTCATGTGAGAATGAAGTCTGAAATTCTATGTCAGGACTAGAGGCTCCGATTATGCTTTCTCATTTCTTTACTACTAAAACAGCAGCCAATGGAAAAAAAAGTTCACATAAACACTACATTACCCATGAATACCCATGAGTCACCTGATCAACCATAGAGTATGTCCATTTATAAACACCTGTAACAGTAATAGAGTTCTCTTTCTTTGCTGCTCCGCAGCCAGTTAAGTGCTCTTCCATTATCTCTCAACAGACAAGTTCCAGTTTTTTACAGGTGGCGCCCAGACCCAGAGTCACAAGCTACAGACGCTTTTCTCCAGATCTGGCCAACGACATTGTGTTACACGTTTCCCCCCTTCATGATGATCCCCAAAGTATTGGCACAGACCCGCCGTCAAGGGGCGTAATTGATTTTGGTCACTCCTCTATGGAGAGCGCAGGCGTGGTTCCCGGTCCTTCTGGAAATGTCGTGTGCTCCCCCGATACTTCTTCCACATCGGTGGAATCTGTTGCTGGACCCTCAGGTATCTCCGCACCCATTCATAGAGTCGGGTCAACTATTGTAGCGTGGCGAGTTTGTGGGACAGATGGCCTTTCGGGAGAAGCTCACAGGTTTATCAATGAGGCATGGTCAGCCAATACCCATAAGCGATATTCTTCAGCTTGGAATCGATGGTGTGGCTGGTGCCGTGAATGGGAGGTTGATCCTGTTAACGCACATTTTTCCCTAATTGTCAACTTTCTATCCTCCATCTCCTCTTCTGGAATGGCGTATAAGACAGTGAAAAATTTCAGGTCAGCTATTTTGGCAGGTCATGAGCCAGTGGAAGGTAAAACAGTGGGTGAACATCCCTTAGTGTGCAAGCTTCTTAGAGGTATTAGAATGGTTAGACCCCTTCTCCTAAATATCAGTCTTATGGGACATATCCATTGTTCTAAGATTTTTGGAATCTTGGCCTTCCAATAAGTATCTATCTAGGAAACAATTATCGGCCAAATTGACCATGTTGCTGGGTCTGGTCTCTTGTAAACGAGTATCTGATGTTCGTGCGCTTCACCTAGCGGGACGCAGTTTCTCCCCGGAGGGCGTTAGTTTTTCCATTACAAAACGGACCAAATGCAACACCTCGTCTGTATCATACCCGGCGTTTCCAGATAATCCTAAGCTTTGTGTTGTACAATGCTTTAAAGCGTACGAGGTAAGTACTGCTGAATTTCGTTCTGACATGAGAGGTCAATTGTTGATTGCTCTGCAAAAACCCTTTCGCCCAGTGACTCCAGCCACCCTATCAAGGTGGGCGCGTTGGCTCATAAGCGAAGCGGGCATTGATGTGTCTAAATTCAGAGCCCACTCAGCTATGGCCTCAAAATCTTTCAACTTGGGAATCAGCCTGGCAGACATAATGAGGGCGGCTGATTGGTCTACAGAGACTACTTTTAAAGCGTTTTCTTATAAACCTATTGTTGATGTGGCTTCTGTAGTGGTGGCTAAGCTTTAAACAAGCATAATCAGAGCCTCCGGTCCTGACATAGAATTAAAAATTTGCAAACATTCGTGACAAGAATTTTCAATTCTATTAAGGACACAGAGGCGAGGATTATCCCACCCGGTTAAATGTCTTTGCATTGTATACGAGTTTGCATTTCCAGGTGCAGATACCCAGTAAAGCAGGCCGTGTCGGAGCTCTGACGTACGCATTCTGCAGAAATTGTGGTGATCTTCGTCACATCTACAAGGCCGTTATCGGAGGACTTCGTTTGGTTCAATCAACAGATCAAGAGTTGAGCCCCTTTGGGCACCAAGTTGAGTGGTTCTGGAAAAGATCTTGTCAGATCAATTGTGTTACATGATCGAGTTTTGCTGATCGGACTTAACTGTTGGATGGATACTCAAAGAAAGAGGACTCTATTACTGTTACAGGTGTTTATATATGGACATACTCTATGGTTGATCAGGTGACTCATGGGTATTCATGGGTAATGTAGTGTTTATGTAAACTTTATTTTCATTGGCTGCTGTTTTAGTAGTAAAGAAATGAGCAAGCATAATCCTCGCCTCTGTGTCCTTAATAGAATTGAAAATTCTTGTCACGAATGTTTGCAAATTTTTAATTCTCAGTAAAACATTTACATCCAACAAGGGCAGAGACTGTCAGTTGATTCCTTTGTGTTCTACTGCAGCTTCCCAGAGTGTTCTAAAGAACAACTAGAGGGCTAACAGCCTTACTTATGACAAAAGTATGGTACACCTGAAGCCACCTTGATTGGAATAAACTGGTAACACTTAAAACATTTAATTTAAAAAGGAACAAAATGAGGGGGTTCATTTTGCCATAGAAATTATGATTAGTGCTGCAGAAAGAAAAATTAGGGCACATTTTTAGTGACTTCTCAAATCTTCATCTATTTTATTAAAAAGTTCTGACATGCAGACTCAAACATGCACTTTCAATACCTGCAGCAGACTTCCAGTTAACTCCCTGGTGAGCAGTAGCTTTACTACAGTGATCTAATGAACAACTAGAGTGCTAACATTCTGAATTTATGGCAAATGTGTGACACATTTGAATGCCTTCTTGATTGAATCAAAGTAAAAACTGAAAGCATTTCCTACTGAGGAGACTGCAGTAAATGAGGAAGTTAGGAAACTTCATAACAAATAAGTCTCCCAAGATGGCCACCAGAGAAAAAAGAGCCCAAATGTAGCACAAATATCACACAGATGTAGCCCACATATAGCCCAATGACAGAAGTATGCAAAACACTTTTTATGTTTTTTTTTTGCCGTTTTATAAAGTGCAGACTGGTCAGGTATTGGAGCTTTGCATCTTACTTGGACCCCTTATTGCGTATTTTGCACAAAGTACTTGAGATTGATCTTGCGAAACATTGAACTTTACTATTCTGTTAACCTGAAGTTGCTCTGAGCCGGGCTTTGTAACACCAGTTTTTACCTACTGGTTTTAATTAATTCTCATTGTATTGTATTAAGAAAGAGGATTTACTGTTTTTATGTACACTTTTATGATCTATGTTTCTAAATCGGATCGAATAAAGTTTATTGAATTGAATTGAAGTCTCCCAAGATGGCCACCAGAGAAAAAGGAGCCCAAATGTAGCACAAATATCACCCAGATGTAGCCCACATATAGCCCAATGACAGAAGTGTAAAAAACACTTTTTATTCTTTGTTTTTTTGCAGTTTTATATAGTGCAGACTGGTCAGGTATTGGAGTGCTTTACATGAGCATTGGTTACATCATACAAGGACAAATTCATTTTGGCTGTAGGCATAGGGCGATTGAGTGATTTGACCAGAATCACAGAATGTCGAGCTGAAGTAGAAACTCCAACCTGGGTCCCCAGTTGCAAAGTCTGCAGCTCTGGAAGTAACACCACATCCTCTCCCCTTAGCGTAACATTTAATCAAGTGGTCAACTGGATAAAAAAACATAAAGATAACAAATAATTTAAAAGTGCTTTGTCGCTATTTGAGAACTCAGAAAATATGTCCTCATTTTAGTTTTTTAGAGCACTAACCATAATTTCTATGCAAATAAGACCCTCTCATTTCTATAATTTCTAAAGGAAATGCTGTAGGTATTACAGTTTTGATTACATCAAGATGATGTCAGGCATGCCATACTTTTGTAATAAATATAGAATGTTAGCAATCTAGTTGTTCATTAGGATACTGTTGGGAGGCAGAGGTCAGGGGCACGGACTCGGAAAATTGAAGGCAGGTAGGAGGGTGCAGAGGCAACAATTTGCCCACACTGGGCAGGCAGGAAGGGCAGTGGCAGCACAACATGGAGGGCAGTGAAAAGGTGGGCACGGGCAACAAATAAACAATGCAGGACAGGCAAGAGAGGCTGTGGCAATATAATAAACCATTGAGGGCAGAAGGAAGAGGCAGTGGTAGTACAACCATACATGCCAACAGTGCCGATTCAGGCAGGAATCGTCCAATGTTTTTAAGCCGAAAAGGGCTTTATTTTATCTGTCTCTTGTCTACAATCTCCTCTTTTTCAATGTAAGTCAATGGGGAAAATCAATTCCCCAGTTTTTTTGTCAAAATCTCCCTCTTACCAAGTTCAAAATGTTAGCAAGTATGGTACATTGGATCATGGAAGGCAGGAGGAATTGGGGTAGGGAGAACAGAGGGCAGGAGGGACATGGACAGGTGCACCAAACTGACTTTACAGGGCAGGCATCAGGTGTTGCAGCAGCACAATACACCACACAGGGCATGCGGGACGGCAGTGCAGCACAACAACCCATGGAAAGCAATAGGGAGGGGACAGAACCATGCACATGGACAACAGAGAACAGAGGGGAAAGAGGCAATGGCAGCAAGCTGACCATACTGGACAGACAGGAGAGAAAGCTGCAGCATAACGTACCACAAAGAGCAGGAGGGAGGGAGGGATCAGGGGCATGACAATGAAACAGACAAGCCAGGAGGGAGGGAATAGGGGTCTGCACATGGAAAACGGAAGCCAGGGGGCAAGGGGGCAGGGCAGGAGCAGCAAGCTGACCATGGAGGTCAGGCAGGATGGGCACTAGAAGTACAACACACCATGGAGGGCAACAGTGAGACTATAATGGCACACACAGACCATGGAGGGAAGGTGGGAGGGGGTCAGGGGCAGCTAGCTGACCACACAGGGAAGGTGGGAGGGGCCGTGGCAGCACAAAGACCATGCATGGCAAGCGGGAGGGTTAGTGGCAGCACAATGGCCATGTTGGGCAAAAAGGAGGGGCATGGGCATGCACAAAGGACCATGGAGGATAGAAGGAAGGGGTAGGAGCTGGGCACAGACAAGAGAGTTCAGGGGAAGGGGCCTAACAACAGACCACGCGGGGCTGGCAGGAGGAGCAGTTGCAGCACAACAGACCAGGGAGGGCAGAAGGGTGTGGCAGTAAAATGGACCATGGAGGACAGGAGGAAGGGGATAGGGGCATGGAACGTGGACAGGCAGTGTGGAGGTGGCAGGGAGAGGTTACAGTCATCTGTCAATGCTAGGCAGGTGGGAGGGGAGTGGCAGCTCAAAAGAACACTCAGAGTAGATAGGAGGGGCAGGTCCATGGAACATGGTGGGCAAATGGGATGGATCAGGGGCATGCACACAGACATCGGAGGGCAGGGGGAAGGAGAGTAGGGGCAGCAAGCTAAGCACAGAGGCTAAGCAGGAGGGCAATGATGGGGATAGAATTGGGCAATGACGTGCAGGAGGAGTGGCCTGGGACATCATGCTAAATGGAGGGCAGTGGCAGCACATCAGACCATGCATGGCAGGAGGGAGGAGGCTAGTGCATGGATTCAGACAACAGAGGATAGGGAGGAAGTAGATGGGGCAACAAGCTAACTGTTCAGAGAAGGCGGGAAGGCCAGTGGCAGAACAACGGCCACACAGGGCTGTGATGAGGGAGCAGGGGCATGGACTTGGACAATGGATGGCAAGGAGGAGGGGAGGCAGGAGCAGCAAGCTTGGGTGGGGGCAGCACAATGCCAGGCCCTGCTTTCAACCCCCCACCATCCATTGTGATAGGCATCTTACATAACGTTACATGCTGACGGTTGCGGCGGTGTAAAGGAAAGAGTATTCATAGCGGAATACGAAGGACTCATTTAAGGAAACAGTGAGTGACATTGGCGCAAATAGAAGTTTCTGGCACACACGACGGAAAGTCCGCCTCCGTGTAGGAGAGGTGGCCCGACTTCGGGTGTTGGACACTCGTAGAGGCGTAACTGACGTTATCTGTCTTTATAAACGACCGGCGCATACATTTATTTTTTGTACCATTGCCCTTGTCCTGATGAGGCCAAGAAGAACATCTAAGGCTGAAACGCGTCCGCGTCGACATCTATTAAGGAGGAGTCTGTAGGATATTCACAAAGAGTGGTGTAATAATGTTTTGTTGACACAACAAGAGCGATAGAAGATAAACCCCCCCTTTTGCCTTATGTGTTAACCTAGACTACCTCTTAGTGTATCACCCAGACCAAAGGGTGGACACAAGTATTAATTTTGATGGGTATTGGCAACGTTAGTTGTTTGTATAATTTTTGTATATATCTTTTTTACATGTTATTTTGTTTGTAATCATATGTTGTTGATTGACTAGGTGCCATTGTATATGTGTGTCTCCATAATGAAATTACATGTGTTTGACGGATAAAAAAACTGCGAGAGGGTAATTGAATGTGCTCTACTCAGAAATATTTTTTTTTATATTCATTCCTCCATACCAATCTTTGTTTGCATAGTGATGAGGGAGCAGGGGCATGGACTTGGACAATGGATGGCAAGGAGGAGGGGAGGCAGGAGCAGCAAGCTTGGGTGGGGGCAGCACAATGCCAGGCCAGGCCCTGCTTTCAACCCCCCACCATCCATTGTGATAGGCATCTTACATAACATTAAAAAAAAATAAGAAACTCGCAGAAAAAAACAAAGATTACAGGAATGTTATAGTTAGACTCAGATTTCACTAGTACAAAACCAGTGAAATTCAGCAGTTATAGTTACCTGAGCTAACTAAAACTTACGCCCCCACAATGCATTGCTTATGACCTCAGACATTACATCATTCATGACATGGTCAGTGACATCACTCATGACATCTCAAATGAGCTGTGAATGGAATGGGACTATAATCGCTAGAACTTTATTTAGGGATAGTGTGTGTATATTAACACCCCTTTTTTTCTTCTCTTTAGTGTAAGAACCACTATAATACGCAACGTAACCAGATCAATATGGCCGACACCCTTTCACTTTAAAGTAATGTGAAGTCCATTGTTTATGTTGATGTTTGCAATCGTATGTATGTTTATTATGAACAAGTCAAGTTGACGAACATACAGGTACGGCGGTCACGGGCAAGATATGCTGAAATGACATTGTGTGCATATTAACACTTGTTTTCTTTTCTTTATTGTATGAATTCCTGAATTTGTGCATCGTGACCAGGCCAATATGGCCGACAGCTTTCTTTTTAATGTAATATGTGGTCCTTTGTTCATGTTGGCAACTGGAGGCATTTGTCATTTAAATAAGGAAGCTTCAATGACGTCTTGTATCGTGATCAAGGTTCGGACGAGCCGAAACGCGTGGATTGCGTCCTTTGCAGATTTAATATTTCCAAACTGCAACCTGAGTGCTGATTCCTTCCATGTAAGAGTGAGAGGAGATTGAATATATACTTATATATACTTCTCTTGCCTCTTTCTGCAGCTCACTCTCTTCTTTCTGCAACTCTCTTGCCTCTTTCTGCACCTCTCTTGCCTCTTTCTGCACCTCTCTTGTCTCTTTCTGCACCTCTCTTGCCTCTTTCTGCACTCCTCTTGCCTCTTTGTGCACCTCTCTTGCCTCTTTGTGCACCTCTGTTGCCTCTTTGTGCACCTCTCTTGCCTCTTTCTGCACCTCTCTTGTCTCTTTCTGCACCTCCCTTGACTCTTTCTGCACCTCTCTTGCCTCTTTCTGCACCTCTCTTGCTTCTTTCTGCACTTCTCTTGCCTCTTTCTGCACCTCTCTTGCCTCTTTCTGCACTTCCCATGCCTCTTTCTGCACCTTCTTCCTGTTTCTGTACCTCTCTCACCACTTTCTGCACCTTTCTTCCTCTTTCTGCACCACTTGCCTCATTCTGCCGCTCTCTTGCATCTTTCTGTACTTCTCTAGCCTCTTTCTGCTCCTCAATTGCCTCTTTCTGCGCCTTTCTTCCTCGTTCTGCACCTCTCTTGCCTCTTTTTACACCTCTCTTACCTTTTTCAGCACCTCTCTTGCCACTTTCTGCACCTCTCTTGCCTCTTTCTGCAGCTCACTCTCTTCCTTATGCACCTTTCTTGCCTCTTTCTGCAACTCTCTTGCTTCTTTTTGCACCTCTCTTGCCTCTTTCTGCACCACTCTTGACTCTTTCTACACCTCACTTGCCTCTTTCTGCACCTCTCCTGCCTATTTCTGCACCTCTCTTGCCTCTTTCTGCACCTCACTCTCTTCTTTCTGCACCTCTCTTGTCTCTTTCTACATCTCTCTTGCCTCTTTCTGCATCTCTCTTGCTTCTTTCTGCACCTTTCTTCCTCTTTCTGCACCTCTTTTGCCTCTTTCTGCACCTTTCTTCCTCTTTCTGCACCTCTCTTGCCTCTTTCTGCACCTCTCTTGCCTCGTTCTGCACCTCACTTGCCTCTTTCTGTGCCTTTCTAACGCTTTCTGCTCTACACTCTCTTCTTTTTTCAACTCTCTTGCTTATTTCTGTGCCTCTCTTGCCTCTTTCCACATTTCTCTTGCTTTTTTCTGCACCTCTCTTGCCTGTTTCATCACTTCTCCTGCTTCTTTCTGTACCTTTCTTCCTCTTTTTGCACCTCTCTTGCTTCTTTCTGCACTTTTCTTGCCTCTTCCTGCACTTCTCTTGCGTCTTTCTGCATCATAACCAGGCCAATATGGCTGACGGCTTTTGGGTTTAATGTAATATGTAGTCCTTTGTTAATGTTGGCAACTGGAGGCATTTGTACATTTAAATAAGGAAGCTACAATGATGTCTTGTATCGTGATCAAGGTTCGGACGAGCGGAAACATGTGGATAGCGTCCTTTGCAGATTAAATACTTCCAAGCTACAACCCGAGTGCTGATACCTTCCTTGCAAGAGTGGGAGGAGATTGAATATAGACATTGTATACCTCTCTTGCCTCTTTCTGAACCTCTCTTGCCTCTTTCTGCACCTCTCTTGCTTCTTTCTGTGCCTTTCTTCCTTTTTATGCACCTCCCTTGCCTCTTTCTGCACCTCTTTTGCCTCTTTCTGCACCTCTCTTGCCTCTTTCTGCACTTCTCTTGCCTCTTTCTGCACCTCACTTGCCTCTTTCTGTGCCTTTCTTCCTCTTTCTGCACCTCTCTTGCCTCTTTCTGCACCTCTCTTGCCTCTTTATATACCTCTCTTACCTCTTTCTGTACCTCTCTTTCCTCTTTCTGCACCTCTCTTACCTCTTTCTGCAGCTCACTCTCTTCTTTCTGCACCGCTCTTGCTTTTCTGCACCTCTCTTGCCTCTTTCTGCACCACTATTGCCTCTTTTTACACCTCTCTTGCCTCTTTCTGCACCTCACTATCTTCTGTCTGCACCTCTCTTGCCTCTTTCTCTACCTCTCTTGCCTCTTTCTGCACCTCTCTTGCCTCTATCTGTACCACTCTTACCTTTCTGCTCCACTCTTGCCTCTTTCTGTACCTCTCTTTCCTCTTTCTGCACCTTTCTTCTTCTTTCTGCACCTCTCTTGCCTCTTTCTGCACCTTTCTTCCTCTTTCTGCACCTCTCTTGCCTCTTTATGCACTTCTCTTGCCTCTTTAAGCACTTCTCTTGCTTCTTTCTGCACCTCACTTGCCTCTTTCTGTGCCTTTCTTCCTCTTTCTGCACCTCTCTTGCCTCTTTCTACACCTCTCGTGCCTCTTTATACACCTCTCTTACCTCTTTCTACACCTCTCTGCCTCTTTCTGCACCTCTCTTGCCTCTTTCTGCACCACTCTTGCCTCTTTCTGCACCTCTCTTGCCTCTTTCTGCAGCTCACTTTATTCTTTCTGCAACTCTCTCTCCTCTTTCTGCACCTCCCTTGCCTCTTTCTGCACTGCTCTTGCCTCTTTCTGCACCTCTCTTGCTTCTTTCTGCACCTCACTCTCTTCTTTCTGCTCCACTCTTGCCTCTTTCTGCACCTCTCTTGCCTCTTTCTGCACTTCTCTTGCCTCTTTCTGTACCTCTCTTGCCTCTTTCTGCACCTCACTCTTTTCTTTCTGCACCTCTCTTGCTTCTTTCTGCTCCTCTCTTGCTTCTTTCTGCACTTCTCTTGCTTCTTTCTGTGCCTTTCTTCCTTTGCTAGCACCTCTCTTGCGTCTTTCTGCACCTTTCTTCCTCTTTCAGCACCTCTCTTGCCTCTTTCTGCACCTCTCTTGCCTCTTTCTGCACTTCTCTTACCTCTTTATGCACCTCTCTTGCCTCTTTCTGCACATCTCTTGCCTCTTTCTGCACCTCTCTTGCCTCTTTCTGCAGCTCACTTTCTTCTTTCTGCAACTCTCTCGCCTCTTTCTGCACCTCCCTTCCCTCTTTCTGCACTGCTCTTGCCTCTTTCTGCACCTCACTCTCTTCTTTCTGCACCTCTCTTGCCTCTTTCTGCACCTCTCTTGCCTCTATCTGCACCTCTCTTGCCTTTCTGCTCCAATCTTGCCTCTTTCTACATCTCTCTTGCATTTTTCTGCACTTCTCTTGCATCATTCTGCACGTCTCTTGCCTCTTTCTGCAACTCACTCTCTTCTTTCTGCACCTCTCTTGCTTCTTTCTTCACCTCTCTTGCTTCTTTCTGCGCTTCTCTTGCTTCTTTCTACGCCTTTCTGCACCTTTCTTCCTCTTTCTGCATTTCTGTTGCCTTTCTTCACCTTTCTTCCTCTTTCTGCACCTCTTGCCTCTTTCTGCACCTCTTTTACCTCTTTCTGCACCTCTCTTGCCTCTTTCTGCACGTCACTTGCCTCTTTCTGTACCTCTCTTGCCTCTTTCTGCGCCTCACTCTCTTCTTTCTGCACCTCTCTTGCCTCTTTCTGCACCTCTCTTGCCTCTATCTGTCCCTCTCTTGCCTTTCTGCTCTACTCTTGCCTCTTTCTGCATCTCTCTTGCATTTTTCTGCACTTCTCTTGCGTCTTTCTACACCTCTTTTGCCCCTTTCTGCACCTCACTCTCTTCTTTCTGCACCTCTCTTGCTTCTTTCTGCACCTCTCTTGCTTCGCTTCTCTTGCTTCTTTCTGTGCCTTTCTTCCTCTTTCTGCATTTCTCTTGCCTCTTTCTTCACCTTTCTTCCTCTCTCTGTACCTCTTGCCTCTTTCTGCACCTCTCTTGCCTCTTTCTGCACCTCTCTTGCATCTTTATGCACCTCACCTGTCTCTTTCTGCACCTCTCTTGCCTCTTTCTGTACCTCACTTGCCTCTTTCTGTGCCTTTCTTCCTCTTTCTGCACCTCTCTTGCCTCTTTCTACACCTCTCTTACCTCTTTCTGCACCTCTCTTACCTCTTTCTGCACATCTCTTGCCTCTTTCTGCACCTCTCTTGCCTCTTTCTGCAGCTCACTTTCTTCTTTCTGCACCTCTCTTGCCCCTTTCTACAACTCACTTGCCTCTTTCTGCACCTTTCTTGCCTCTTTCTGTACCTCTCTTGCCTCTTTCTGTGTCTAACTCTCTTCTTTCTGCAGCTCTCTTGCCTCTTTCTGCACCACTCTTGCCTCTTTATACACCTCTCTTGCCTCTTTGTACACCTCTCTTGCCTCTTTCTGCACCTCTCTTGCCTATATATGCACCTCTCTTGCCTCTTTCTGCACCTCACTCTCTTCTTTCTGCACCTCTCTTGCCTCTTTCTGTACCTCTCTTGCCTCTATCTGCACCTCTCTTGCCTTTCTGCTCCACTCTAGCCTCTTTATGCATCTCTCTTGCATTTTTCTGCACTTCTCATCCGTCTTTCTGCACCTCTCTTGCCTCTTTCTGCACCTCACTCTCTTCTTTCTGCACCTCTCTTGCTTCTTTCTGCACCTGTCTTGCTTATTTCTGCGCTTCTCTTGCTTCTTTCTGCACCTTCCTTCCTCTTTCTGCATTTCTCTTGCCTCTTTCTTCACCTTTCTTCCTCTTTCTGAACCTCTTGCCTCTTACTGTACCTCTCTTGCCTCTTTCTGCACCTCTCTTGCCTCTTTCTGCACCTCCATTGTTTTTTTCTGCACCTCTCTTGCCTCTTTCTGCACCTCACTTGCCTCTTTCTGCGCCTTTCATCCTCTTTCTGCACCTCTCTTGCCTCTTTCTACACCTCTCTTACTTCTTTCTGCACCTCTCTTACCTCTTTCTGCACATCTCTTGCCTCTTTCTGCACCTCTCTTGCCTACTTTTGCACCTTACTCTCTTCTTTCTGCACCTCTCTTGCTTCTTTCTGCACCTCTCTTGCCTCTTTATGCACCACTCTTGCCTCTTTCTACACCTCTCTTGCCTCTTTCTGCACCTTTCTTGCCTCTTTCTGCACCTCTCTTGCCTCTTTCTGTGTCTAACTCTCTTCTTTCTGCACCTCTCTTGCCTCTTTCTGCACCACTCTTGCCTCTTTGTACACCTCTCTTGCCTCTTTGTACACCTCTTGCCTCTTTCTGCACCTCTCTTGCCTATTTATGCACCTCTCTTGCCTCTTTCTGCGCCTCTCTCTCTTCTTTCTGCACCTCTCTTGCCTCTTTCTGCACCTCTCTTGCCTCTTTCTGCACCTCTCTTGCCTCTATCTGCACCTCTCTTGCCTTTCTGCTCCACTCCTGCCTCTTTCTGCATCTCTCTTGCATTTTTCTGCACTTCTCTTGCGTCTTTCTGCACCTCTCTTGCCTCTTTCTGCACCTCACTCTCTTCTTTCTGCACCTCTCTTGCTTCTTTCTGCACCTTTCTTGCTTCTTTCTGCGCTTCTCTTGCTTCTTTCTGCGCCTTCCTTCCTCTTTCTGCATTTCTCTTGCCACTTTCTTCACCTTTCTTCCTCTTTCTGAACCTCTTGCCTCTTTCTGCACCTCTCTTGCCTCTTTCTGCACCTCTCTTGCCTTTTTCTGCACCTCACTTGCCTCTTTCTGCGCCTTTCTTCCTCTTTCTGCACCTCACTCTCTTCTTTTTGCAACTCTCTTGCCTTTTTCTGTGCCTCTCTTGCTTCTTCCCACACTTCTCTGGCTTCTTTCTGCACCTCTCTTGCCTCTTTCATCACTTCTCCTACTTCTTTCTGCACCTTTCTTCCTCTTTTTGTACCTCTCTTGCTTCTTTTTGCACTTTTCTTGCCTCTTTCTGCACTTCTCTTGCTTCTTTCTGCATTTCTCTTGTTTCTTTCTGCGCCTTTCTTTTTCTTTCTGCACATGTCTTACCTATCTAGGTGTAGTTAGAAATTAGCATTTAAAAAACCTTAGAAATTCACTGGAAAAACCACAGGTTTAGGGAAGTCATAGTTAGAAATCAGCATTTAAAAAACCTTAGAAATTCACTGAAAAAACCACAGGTTTCAGAGACGTTATAGATAGAAATTAGCATTTAAAAAAACTTAGAAATTAACTGAAAATACCACAGGTTTCACGGACGTTATAGTTAGAAATGAGCATTTAAAAAACCTCAGATATTCACTGAAAAAACCACAGGTTTCGGGACATTATAGTTAGTCTGACATTTCACTCGTACAAAACCAGAGAAATTCAGCCATTATAGTTAGCTAAGCTAACTATAACTCACACCCCGCAATGCACTGCTGATGACGTCACATATTACATCACTCATGACATGGTCAGTGACATCACTGATGACATCTCAAATGACATCACTGATGCCATCACTGATGACATCATCCACTTAATCTCTGAGGCACCTACTCACACCCTAATATAACCTTTCATACACCCACTCTAAAATACAGACTACTACTCTCCACACCATAGACACACCAATACCAGTTAGTACATACCCACTCACTGATTCATAGGTCTACACACACATCCACTCACTCACCCATACAGTCTCTCATACATGCAGTCACTCATCAATACAGCCACTATTATATGCACTTATACACCCATACAGACACTCACACACCACCACTCACCCATAGAGTTACTCATACACCTAGTCAGTCACCCAAATAGTCAATCACACTGCCATTTACTCACCTATACAGTTATACACACACCAACTCACTTATTCATACAGATACTAACACATACTCTCTTAAACAATCACTGAGACAAGCACACACTCATCCATATATCCACTCTCACAATCACTCACTCTCACATACAGTCACTTATATACTCCAACACTCACATATACTGCCATTCACATATGCAGTTAATCACACATATACCGCGGTTCCATTCCAACATGGCAGCCATGATGTGGGAGAAATCAGCGAAGTCCCTCTTTGATCATCATGACGGAGAACTCACCAATGAGGACGGAGGTTCTCGCATTTAAATGTACCGGATAGACTGTGCGTGTTGCATCCTTATCAAAGCATTGAGAAAGGCAATCATTCGCCGAAACGCGTCTGCATTAAAGATATGGACAAATCAACCCTGTGAGTGCCCTGCAGTGTTTTTTGGAGCAGTTATGTAATCTTGTGATCCACCATCATGATGGCATGAGGCACCCTTCGAGAGTTCGGCAGCTTTTGGTGAAGTGGAGCAGGATGTTTGGATGCTGCCAGAACCGCCGCTGAAAAGTTGACTGCCGACCAACCAAGGTTGTAAATTATATGAATTTAAGGAAGCCAGGAATTCGACTGACTCTTGCAGTTTAATTTTGGTATAAGATCCAGCGGCAGGCGAGGGGTTAATAACATGCTGTGCTACGGGAATCTGAAAATGGCTGAATTGAACATTTATTAACATCAGGGCTGGCCGTACATGGAAGAATTGACACTTACCTATGAGGTGAGCATATTGTGGCATTAGCCTGGACACTAGTATAATATATACTTTATAATGTTCCATTCCAACATGGCAGCCATGATGTGGGAGAAATCAGCAAAGTCCCTCTTTGATCATCATGGCGGAGAACCCACCAATGAGGACGGAGGTTCTCGCATTTAAATGTACCGGACAGACTGTGCGTGTTGCATCCTTATCGAAGCATTGAGAAAGGCGATCATTCGCCGAAACGCATCTGCATTAAAGATATGGACAAATCAACCCCGTGAGTGCCCTGCAGTGTTTTTTGGAGCAGTTATATATATATATATATATATATATATATTTATATATATACACGGTTTGTGTGAACAAGCCTGCGGAAGCAGGCGAAACGCGTTACCGAGTGAATAAATGAAAGTCTGAAAGTCTTTTAAATTTGAGTCCGAGTCCCTCTGTCAGCGTCCGAATTCTGGAGGGAAACCGGAGTTTGTGTTCATATATATATATGAACAAAAATGTATTTGCACTTATCTTATCTTCAGTCCTATTATTTATTAATTTTTTTTTGATAAACAAATTTTGTTTTAGTGAATTGACAACATACAAAAGAATACACAAACCATACAGCCTCACACAGTGACATTTTAGGACTAAGAAAGGAAATTAGCACCACCCGGTTTACAAACATTGGTGCAAGCATATGAGCATAGAATTGGACATTCCCTTTATGACTAAACCACCTCCCCCAACCATTTCCCCCAAACCCTATGGTATTTTTAGGACATCCACGAGCCTCATACATAACCTTCTCCTGCGTGGCACACTAGTCTACCCCAGTCCTCCAACGTCCAACGCTCGGAGGTTCGGGGAGCTTCCAGGAGGCTGCAATGTCTCTTTTGCAACCACCATTGCCGTAGTATAAAACAATTTTTCGTTCCGAGACCCATCCAGCCCGTCAGTGATGCCCAGGATCGCGTGCTTTGGGTCATGGGGGATCTCCCAGCCCAAAACCTCGGTGAGTTCCTCCTCAATCTCCCCCAGAACCGCTCCAAGTGGGGGCATACCCACACCATGTGGAAAAAGTCTGCGGGGTCGTGACCACATCTAGCACAAGCGGAAGTTGGGCTGAATCCGGCTCGGTGCAGGCGTATCGGGGTGAGATATGCAGCATGTAAATAATATAGTTGCACCAAGCGCAATCTAGCAGAGGCAGTGACCGTCCTAGGAGCCATAAGGGCGTCACGCCAATCCTCCTCATCTAAGGTGCCCACCCAGCCCTCCCATTGAGCCCGCAGTCGGTCTAAGGAAGTGGGGGCATTGTTGATCAGTGTGCGATAAATACGGGAGATGCCACCCCTACCCAGGTCACCTAGCATTATCTGAGCCTCTGGCGGGCTATGATCGAGAAGACGTTCACCTGTCGCGAGGTGGACGTGGAGGGCGTGGCGCAACTGCAAGTACCTGTAGAATTGCGACTGATGCAAGGAGTGTCTGCTTTGAAGGTCACCGAAGGACCGCATGTGATCCCCCACCCACACATCGCCTAGCTGCGAAATGCCTATGAGATCCCAGGCCCTGAAACCCTGCAATGTGTTAACTTCCTTGAGCCAGGTCCCCTGCCACAAAGGTGTACATTGGGTCAGTGTGTGCGCCCATTTGGTATGCCGCAATGGAGCCTGCCAGGCCAGCAACACAGAGCGCGTTACCTCCGGTAAGCGTGAGGGAATAGGGGCCCCATACATCATAGCCTGAATCCTGGCAAAGCCCAATTCCCCAACCTCGAGCCTGTAGGCCGGGTCAGACCAACCCCCGTTGAACCAATCATGTATAGAGAGAAGCCGCGTGGCCAGATAGTACAAATATAGATGGGTCATTCCCAAACCCCCATCGAACGAGGGGATCCTACAGACGTTGAGTGCCAATCGGGCCCTACCTTTCCCCCATAAAAACTTGTTGGCTATGCTATCGAGTTCACGGAACCAGGCCCTAGGAAAGCCTAAAGGGGTGTTTTGTAATACATAAAGCAAGCGGGGGAGGACCATCATTTTAAATAGGGCGACCCTCCCCATGGGGTTCAGGGGCAATTGTTGCCACCTCTGGAGGTCCGCCTTAACCCGTTTCACCAGGGGAGCAACGTTAAGGGCCCAGCTGAGTTCAGGAGCAAGGTCATCCATATCCCCAAATATTTGAAGGATTGACGGCGAAGAGGAATGTTGGATTGCCAGTCAAAACATTCGCGGGACAGGTGGAGTGGAACCAGGGCCGACTTATCAGGGTTCAGCCGGAGGCCCGAGGCCCGTTCAAAGAGGTTAAGAATGCGGAGGCAATGGGGGCCTGACCGGGCGGGATCTGCCAAGTAGATGAGGACGTCATCCGCGTAGAGTGCAATTTTGTCTGGGTCAGTATTGGGCCACTCCCATCCCTGCATATGTTCGCACGATCGCATCATGGAAGCCAAGGGCTCCATCACCAAGGCGAAAATCAGGGGGGACAGGGGACAACCTTGTCTTGTTCCCCTGCGAACCGAGAAGGGCTCTGACAGAACCCCGTTCACCAGGACACGGGCGCGGGGAGAAGCGTAAAGGACCTTGACCATGGCACGAAAATGGGGACCAAGTCCCATCTTATCAATGACATCATCTAAAAACCCCCAATCCACCGAATCAAAGGCCTTTTCAAAATCCACCAGAAGAATCGCGAGGTATGGAGTGAGAAGATGACGATGTGCCAAGGCGACTTGCAGTCTACGGAGACAGTGCCTGGTGCCACGCAAGGGCATGAACCCGCATTGGTCGGGGTGGACCAGCGTGGCCAAATGGGATTTGAGTCGTTGAGCAAGGATCGTGGCGAACAATTTAACCTCAGTATTAATGAGGGAGATAGGGCGGTAGTCCGCACACCGCGTTGAGGGTGGCTGGGACTTGGGGATAACCACAATGGTGGCCATATCTGTCTCCCGCGGGAAGGAGCCCTTTCCAACAGCCTCCCAAAACAGCCCCGCCAGGTGTGGAGTAAGAACGTCCCGATACTGCATGTATATTTATTAATTTTTAATTGCCGGATTGGCATTAAAATGTTCGTTAACATTATGTAATTATTATTAATGCCTTGGACTCGTATGTATTGAAGTTTGGATTAAACCGAGAGTCTTTCCTTTATGTCTTTGGGGGTCGTGTGACACTTGGAAGTGGTACAAATTAGGTTAATGCAACGCTGTTTTTACATGTGATCAAGGCCGGTTTTTCCGTCCGAAACGCGTTATGACTACTTTGTGAGCAATAAATAAATCAACTTACGCCAAGAAAAGTGGAGTTGCGCGCTTTCTTCATCGCCGTAAGGAGGTTGAGGAGGGGAATCTCTTTGAATATATATATATATATATATATATTCACTGAAAAAACCCACAGGTTTCAGGGACGTTATAGTTAGGCTGAGATTTTACTCATACAAAACCAGAGAAGTTCGTCCGTTATAGTTAGCTGAGCTAACTATAACTCGCGCCCCAATGCACTGCTGATGACGTCACATATTACATCACTCATGACATGGTCAGTGACATCACTGATGACATCACTGATGACATCTCAAATGACATCACTGATGACAAAACATCAACCTAACTATAAGGTCCCTATAACCTTTGGTTTTGAAAGTGAATTTTTAAAGGTCTTTGGCCATGCGTAACAGGGGTTTGGTTTGTGAGTGTTTTTTTTTTGTGTGTGTTTTGGATCCGCTGATCCATCGTGGATCCACACTGGGAGTCACACTGAGCACCACGGTGGGTTTGCGCTTCGTCCGGAATTTTTCTTTTGCCCATGTGGGGTCCCTTAGTGGCCCCTCATTGTTGCTATGGGATCAGGATATCTGTATCCTTACCCGTTATATGTTTTTCCACCCCACTTTTGCCGACCCAAGCGAGAAACAAAATGGCAGCTGCAACTTTCCCCAGCATGGTGTGGAAGCCAGCATTGCATGCACAGTGGTGTCATATAATATGTCATGATAGCTGTACTAAGAGTTTTTAGGAAATCAAAAAATTAGGATGGTACAAGTGATGTTACATAAAAAGGTATAAGCAGTGCATATAAAAGGTATGAGTTGTAGTGAATGTGGTGTTGCTAAATATTTATTACTAGTGTGTTGTCCTGTGGGTGACTGATAAAATTGTTTTGCTGTGGTAGAAGATATAATGTAGAGTAATGACTATAACTTTGCAATTTCAAATGTTTGCGCATTTCAACATGTTTGTATTGTTATAAAAATAACATTCCTATCTATAACTAAGCGTTAAACTTTGTTTTTTATTAAATGTAAATAATTTTATGTCTAAAACATTAATTAGCATCATTACAAAAATTTAGGTCATATTTGTATTCACAATTATTGATATCTAGTGAAATTGTAATGTACAATTTTAATTAGGGCAGCATTTGTTTTTGGACATTTCCGTCTGTATTTATCCATATTTATTTTTGGTCATTTTATCTGTATTTATCCATATTTATTTTGGGTTTTGTGAAAAAAATTAGGCTGAACCTGGTATATTTCCACATTTATTTACCGATAAATATGAACTCATGCTTGAATGCCTGCCATGTTTCAGAGATATGAACATTCGAAGAAGATAAATCAATGAGCTTATGTGAAAATATGCAAATTTCGGTATCAACCGTGTGCATGTCTACTGCTGTTTAAACCTCTTTACTAAAATTCCTTTCTTTATTAACGCCTTACCTATCAATCCACAGAGCTATTGGCCAGGCAGTCATGACAAAGAGTATTTAGAATCACCCAAAAGCAACCCAATTTCCGTTTTTATCCACATTTAAAAATAAATACAAACAAGGAAACATATGGTTTTCTGTCAGTATTTATCTGTAAAAATCAGTAAAAACGGAAAACAGGGAGCCTTAATTTTAATACAATCACATGTTTACATGTATTTGATAAGGTATCCATACTTATGCCATTTTTCCATTCATAAATAAACTTGCATTAGTTCCCTAAAGACATCTCAATGTGTATGGTTTCAGCTACAATCTAGTATTGGGCTGTGTTTGTAGCCCATTGATTGTTACTTTCTTCCATCAACCATAGTCTCTATGGTTGCTAGCTATGTTTGTATCCCAAATAAAGCAATAGTTTCATGATCAATATTTTAGATTTATCATATATTTCTTTAGTAAAAACAAACAAACGCTGGTGTAACATGCTGCCTAGAGCATAGGTTTGTCAATTATATAGGAGTATTGTTTAGTTATTTTTTTAAGCTTGCTGGTGCTGTGGTACTACCTATATACTATCGCGGTAGTACTGCGGTACTTTGTAACTGTAAACCAAAATTTGATTGGATTAAAACAGTGCCACTTACATTCAAGAAGAAGTTTACATCCCTTGTTCATTATCTCCAGTCAGATCCTTTAAAGGAAAGCTGGTGTTCTTTTGCTGCAGGTATCTTTTCAGATTTCTTTTTCTGGGCTGACCAAGGACATCCTGGCTATTATGAGGAGGAGGAGAAACAGGAAGAGCAGCAACTCCTGCTGCAGGAGAAAGAAAAGGAGGATAGAAGGAAAAAGGTGAAGGAGTCAGCGGTTTGGCAATTTTTCTCCTTACCACCAGGGTAGTAAAAAGTTAATACAACTCTTGTGATGTGCAACCTCTGCCAGAAAGTTATATCTCAAAGTACACACCCACAATATTTGTTTGGGACATCTGGCATGAGGAAGCACCTGGCCTCCATGCACTCATGAAGGTTGGCACGAAGGGAAAGGAGGTGGGTGCTGGAGTTGCAGGAGGCCGTGCAGCAACATCATCAGCAGCCACTGCTCCAGATGCTGCAACCCATTCCACCTCTGCAGCATCGGTTGGCCCTTCACCACCACCCAGTCCATTGGTTTTCCCCTCTCTACCTGATCCTGGCAGCGGAGTGAGTGCCTTTCAACCTCTTTAGGCAGAAGTGGAACATTGTTGAGAAGTATGGCAATAGAGCTCACTATTGCCTGATCTGTGATACAGTTGCCAGAAAGAAGGATGTCAGAATTCATCGGCAACTTGTAAAGGGTCACAAATATCCTCCCCAACATCTCCCTAACATCTCTAGTTTTGATTTTCTCTCCTGTTCCTTTACCTCCTGTTATCCCTTCTACCTTCCTTTAGGTTTTGTTGGTCCTAATGACCTTTTATGAAAAAACAGAACATTACAGAAAAAAATAAGAAAGGAAAAAGAGGAAAAAACTGTTCTTTTAAGAACTACTCACATATTTGCAATAAAGAGCTTGTGTTACTATTGACCATAACATCAAAATATTATTGCATGTATTCTACTAATAAAAAGTAAGTTTAAGGTAAGTGAAAGATGTGGGGTTGAGTTGAGTGTCATAGTGAGAACTGTTGTTCTGTTCAGTGTTGTTCAATGATGGGTCGTAATGTGACATTTTGGTAACTGAAGTATGTTTGATTGTCCTATTAAGAAGGGCAATACAGCAAGTATTGTGTTTGAGAGTACATTGATGTATAGTGGACTGTGGTGTACGACTTTGGAGTATCGGTGTTAGAAATTGGGTTTGTAGTTGGCAGAGGTATGCACCCTGTCCAAGAAGGAACCGCAATCCTAGTCAGGGTCAGTAAACCACACACTTAAATTAACCTGTGCTCACCGTTTGGTAGCTTGGCGCAGAGCAGTAAGGCTTAACATAAGAGGCACTGTGTAAAGTATTTGTGCACACTTAGATACAATAACTCAGTGAAAACACCACAAAAAGGCTCCAACCTGGTATAGAGAAATAGTAGACTTTTTATTGTTGTAAACAAGACCAAAACGACAAAACTCCAATTATAGATACTCAAGTTATGTACTTTAAAAGTATACAGGTAAACAGAGTGCTTCAGCAGCACTCACGATCATCCAGTACTGGTGGTCACGTTAACTGGGGAATAATGACCCAATTCAAATAGGGAATGTTCGTTATTACTTCCTTGCAATATTGTGGCCAAAACAGTGCGCAAAGCAGTACTTAGAAAAATGTTCCACGGGTCCCTGGGGACCGGGACAATTGGGTAATTTTAGCTGCCTTTCTCTGAAGCAGCAGGGGTGGCGGCCTCGTGGGTCGGGGCTCTCATCACTGGGGCTCCTCGGCTGGAAGGCGGTGCGGCGATGGGCCACGCTTGGGCTGTCCTTGAGACAGACTTCGCAGTCCGATGCAAAAGAAAAGCACAGGTGCAGCAATCCCCCTCAATCAGGCCCCTCACCTCAGAGCTGCCAACATCTGCTCACACCGTTGATTCTGCTGACATGGGTGGGCGAAGCTGACGCATCGTCACTGGGGGAGCTGCAGTTACCAGGGCAACACTGAATGAAGCGTGCTGGAAGGGATTC
Source organism: Calotriton arnoldi (assembly GCA_963921515.1). NCBI lineage: Eukaryota > Metazoa > Chordata > Amphibia > Caudata > Salamandridae > Calotriton > Calotriton arnoldi. The sequence goes on along the minus strand of CAWUFW010021746.1, from coordinate 33,646 downwards.
CCTTGGTGCATGAGGCGACTTTTCAGGGACAGAGGCAGCAATTTCAATCGGCAGGGTACCCTGATTCTCATAGGGTGTAGTTGCAGGTCAGAAAATTAAGTGCTAGACCTTTGTAGAGACCCTCCTGCGGGTCAGGGGGTGACGTGCTATCCTGGATGGAACTGGGCTGAGACTCTCGGATTGCAAAGTCTAGCAGTAGCAGTGCAAGGGGTAAGACTGAAGTCTTTTATGGCCATGAGAGTAGACTTCTTAAACAGGAGGCAAGCCAGAAAGCCCTTGTAGATCACTTGGAGGGAAGGCATGGCCTAGCTCTCCTTCAGCAGAGTGAGGGAGCAGTGGGCAGTGGGCAGCAGGGCAACAAGCAGAAAAGCAGCCCTTCCAAAAAAGCAGTCCAGTTGAGTCCTTTAAGCAGTACAGCATTCCTTCTGACAGAGGCTAAGTTCAAGTGTCTGATTTTAGGGGGTCAGAGACCTAGTACTTATATCCAAAAGTGCCTTTGATGTAGTGGGGTGACTTCAAAGCAGCTCGTTGAAGTGCAGAAGGATCCCTTTCAACCCAGTTCTGTCTGTCAGGCTATCTGTGAGGGATAAATCAGTGCTTTGTGTGTGGACTGGACACTACCTATTGAAGAGTAGGTGTCAGCCCCTCCCATTCCTCCCAGCCCATGAAGACCCATCAGAATGCAGATGAATGCAGAGGGGTACTCAGAGGCACCTACCCTTCTTGTATTGTGGCTGTTTAGAGGGACTGCGCAAAGTATAACTGTCACACAGCCTAGACAGGTATTGGAGACAGGCTGCAAAGCACACAGAGCTACAAGCACAGAAAAATGCCAACTTTCTAAAAGTGGCAATTCTAAAACAGTAATGTTAAATCCAACTTCACCAGTGAGGGGGATTTGTCATTACAATTCCAAACATAAGAAAAAGCTACTCTTATCTGATCAGGAATTACAGCTTAAAAGTATACTAAGGAATTCCCACTGCTAACCTATGATAGGAGTAGGCCTCACAGTAGTAAAAAACTAAATAGTCTGTTTTCACTACCAGGACATGCAAAACTTACCGGTATATGTCCTACCCTTCATTTACACAGCATGCTGCCCTTTGGGCTACCTAGGGCCTACCTTAGGGGTGACTTATGTGTATTAAAAAGGGAGTTTCGAGCTTGGGAAGTAGTTTTAAATGCCAAGTCGAAGTGGCAGTAAACTGCACACACAGACCCTGGAGTGGCAAGCCTGAGACAGGTTTGAAAGGCTACGTCTGTGGGTGGCACAATCAGTTCTGCAGGCCCACTAGTAGCATTTAACTTACAGGCCCTGGGTATATGGTATACCACTTTACAAGGGACTTACAAGTAGATCAAATATCCCACACAGGTGTAAACCAATTATACCATGTTTAGAAGAGAGAGCACATGCACTTTAGCACTGGTCAGCAGTGGTAAAGTGCCCAGAGTCCTAAAGCCAACATAGAGAAGGTCAGGAAAAGAGGGGAAGGAAGTCAAAAAGTTTGGGGTGACCTTCAGAGAGGGCCATTTTCGAATAATCTAAATTTACAGTGTAGTAGCTTAGAGTACAATGTTGTAGACTGAAGTGTGATGTCGTACAGCAGAGTGGCGTCTGGTAGCGTTCAATCACTTTTCATAGATTTGAGTGTTATATTGTGTAATGGAGTACCAGCTAAGGTGGAGGAGCGTCGCCCCACTGCTTTGAAGCAATGCAATGGAAAAAATGAAATGATAATAACGGAAGTTATTATCATTTGAATTTTTGCTTTCCCGTTGCCGCCAGGTTAGGGCAGGGCGGGGCTGGGCACCTTGACCCAGAGGGAGGAGGAGTGGCTATTGCTGCACCTAAAGTGCACATGACTGTTTGGCCGGCCGTCTCTGGACAGTCAAACAGGCATGCACACTTTGCATGTTCTCCACCCAGGCTGCATTACAGCAGGGGTGAAGAACATGCCCATGCCCCCAGCCATTGTCTGAGCGCCGAACCACGGCGCTCAGACCAATCACAACGCTGCTATCAGCACCTTCCCCGCCCCCTGCCACTGTTCCCTACCAGCCGCCACTGTGGAGTACATTGGAGGGTTGAACGGTGTGAAAAAGTACAGTGCAGTGACATACAATGGAAGGGGTTATGTACTTTTAGTGCATTATAGGTTATTTGTCTTGTAAATCTAAAATTGTAAAAATGTATTTAATGAGCTTATTAGTAAGCAAATTGTATGTACATTACACACAAGCAATTGTAAGTGAAAGGTTATGTATTTTCTGAGCCCACCTTAGGAGTAATACACATGCAATGGTAGAAAACGGTAACAGTAACACAGAACTACAGTGACATCTAAAGTATGTCATAAACAGAAGGTCAAGTTAATCCATTTTTTGATTCCTTTTGATGTGTTTCTGAGACACAAGTAACATTTCTGTTACAGAACTGTGTCATTATTTTCAACCTTTGCAGGTCAAGATGATCATATTGCGGTAGTCATCATGACAAACTGGGGAAAAACCATTAATTGTATTGTGAAAAACCCACAGATAATATGAATGTCCAATTGCTCATGTATCAATCTAAATAATGTGATATATGTGAAACCATACAACAGAATAATACTTACAGTAGATTTCTTCTAATGTAATCAACCATGCAAGGTTGCATAATGACATCCCTACTGAATTATATAAGTCCAACTCTTATTGCAATGGTAACATAATGAGTTAGAATTTTGGATGTAAAATTAACAGGTAACATTCTTGTAAATCTTTTTGCCGTCTGTGCTTAAAATTAAGAGTGTTGTCATAACATTCTGTTCAACCTGTGTTGTTCCTTAAGTAGATGGTATGTCCTGATGCTGCTGTCTCTCCACAATGAAAAATAATAGCACTACAAATAAAAGTGCTCCCTGGGACAGAGATTTGTGAAGTAGTAAAGTTAGAAATACACATATTGATTTTTCTGTAATTCAGACTACATCTTTCAATCATTAAAATCAGATATTTTGTTACCTTTGTTAAACAAATGGTTGAGACAAGTTCGACTTACAGTTTGGACTAAAGTTTGATTGCACAATGTTACATATAAAAACTTTTAAATGGAATAGATCTGTAGTCAGGTATTGGTATATATACAAATCTTTCAAATTCTGTAAAGGTGGGGCTTGCGTGTAAGCAAAAGAAGCATTAAGCTCCCCAAGAGTAGCGTACAACAATGAGGTCAGAACTTGGTGGAGTCTCGTTAGCTTTTATTTCTAGAACAAGAATTCCTGAGCATCTTGCTGCTCAATGATAGAAAAATGAATAGCACCTCTACACATATCTACCATATCTCTAATGCCACTTGCAGAGTGGAATGTGTGGTTCACTGACATTTGTCGATGAAGATTTGTCAAGGTCTTGCAGAAAGATTGCTCTACATGCTGCTGTATTAATTCTTTGACTGATGGTAAGTATAAAAGTAGATTAACAATGACATTGCTATAGCAATTAATGCCATTCAGAAATTTAAACGAATAGCCTGTCATTTTCGTGTGTTTTGTTTTTGTGTTTTATTTTTAGGATGTTCCAAAGTTACTTCATTATTGTAGTTTAATGTAACTTTTCTGGTGAAAGACAGTTTAGGTTTAGTAAAAATGGGATATTCACCAAGAAGTGGAGCGTATGTCTTTCGCAAACGATTGTATTCACTCACACAGCTACTGTCTGCATTAATTCTTATTTCATTGATAATATACAGCCCTGTAATTCATTTACATGAGACAGAGCAATGTATGCCATTCCTTCTTTTAATAGTGTAGATCCAATGTTAATGTGGGCATAATCTAAGCTTAGTCCTTCTGATATGTGTATTGTTACTGTGTAAACCAAATAAAGAGAAAACTGTTCTCTTCTAATATATAAATCTTTGATAAGTGAGAATATTGCTGCACACCGAGAGATCTTTCTTTGGTGTTCAATATGGTCAAATTTGACCACAATAAATTCAATCTCTTTGTTCTTTGCAGATGTCAGAAAGTCCACTACAATTCCATGGCTCCATTTATGAGTCCTTGTCCTACATGTAAATTGTGACGTAAAATAGCATGCCAATTTTCACCCAGATAGAAATCTTTCTCCAATCCTGCTGTACATGACACAGATTTTTTCATATTATGAAATTTTGTAGCTAAAATGTTGCTTACAGGTATGTTAAGTCTGTGACCCTCTACTTTATCTTTGCAATCTTTGTTCCTGTCCCTGATGAAGCTTTTCATTATTTATTTGAGCATATTCTTCAACAGTTGGCATTAAACAAGCCACGGGTTGTGATTGGGAAAGAAGATCATGTTTTACTTCAGCAGGCGAATGAAGGTTTGGAATTAAAATTACTTATATTTTGTTCCCCAAGCATAATCTTTGCTTCTTCTGGCACAATGCCAGAGCAAATGTCTTTTAATATCTTGGCATATTGTTCGTTATTAGCTTGTCTCATATTCTATGTTAGTTGTCTGTAAATGCATCTAAATGTTGACATACCTTATAATTCCCAAACAATTCAGAGTTTGCTCATACACACGGTTCTTGAGCTGCTGTAGACTGGCTGGCCGGTTGCTCTCTAATTGCCCCTTGCACAATGTTTGGATGCTGTCCTGGCACGGAGCCGCGACCTGGGAGCCAAGAGCGGAGATATGTGAGCAGAGAGCGGACAACAGCGTTTTTATTACCGCTCTCCCTACTGGGGGGGCCTTGTCTTCTGTAGTCAGCCCGCATTTGGCACGACCTGTTCCTGACTTATCCTGCCAAACTCAGCTGCGGGGAGGCAATTGGGGGGCCCATGGGAGGGTGCTCCGGGAAACAAGGGTCAGCGGCAAGCACTGCAGGCAAGGCGGGGGCTTTTATTTCTGCCTCTCACCCTGCCCCTGGCCTGCCTGTCTCTCTCCTTGGCTCTCCTTACTCTGCGGTGGCCCGCACGGAAATTAGGCCCCGGGCCCATGGGGTGCTGAAGTCTTCTTATATGATTTGCAACAAGCTTCAGACTGCATTGCAAACTTTGCACTAAGCTATGGACTTAATTCACATTTGCTATAAGCCTTTTAACCAGCACATTAGAGCAAATGCCCCCAGTTAGGCTCTGAACTGCGCAGTAGATGGCAGGATTGGTGTCTCACTTTCAGAGCCTATAGTGCCACCAGGTGGAGACGACTACTGGCGACTTTCTGGCGCTAGAGCAGAGCATACTGGTAGTAGTAGGTGGAGGGGCACCAAGGCAGAGCATTGATGTTAAAGGACTTCAGGAAGCCAAAGAAAGGGGAGCAGCGGAAGCGACGCATTTTGAGCAGTGTCACAAGGAGAGCTGATAGTTCCTTAAACCAAAGTCCAAGATTGGCTGTGGCTTGGGGGGGGGGGGGCAATGGGCTGATTGGCCTTGGCATAGCACGGAGGCAGCCAGCACTTAGCCCTGTGCGACTTGTGCTCCACTGAAGGACCAGCAACCGCCAGCTCCACCCCTGTAAATTTGAGAACTGCCTAGCTTGGAAAATGACCAACTTGGATCCATATGTCACAAACCCGATGCTCCTTGCTTAATCATCATAACTCTGCACCAAATCTGATATTCTTTGCACAATTGCTTGGTTAAACAAAGTTCATATGAGCATAGACAGAGGTGAAAGAGCACCAGGCCTGGTCAGGCCCAAGTAAGACCACATTGAGAAAGACATTGACCAACCGATGCAACCACAGCAATTGCTACTGTTATAAAGAAGAACATTCTGTAAATCTCAAAAATATTAGTTGAGCGGCATCATGCTCTCAGGTAAAACAAGGGGTCCTGTAGTGAAACAGAGCCGACAGAAAAGGAGAGCTCTGACTGAGATCGAACCTAATATGATTGCCCACCATAAACAAAACACACTCAACGAAGGAACTCAGCTTAGCGACTGGAACTTCTATTCCAGTCCATCTCAACTAAAAATAACTATTAAGATCACATTTTTGAACGATGTAGGGGCTGTAACATACTCCAGCAATGGAAACATCACTGGACTCCTGCAGCAACCCAGTACCATTGTGTTAATAAAACATCGGGAGAGCCCATCGGTGAAGCACCAGCCCATTGAATATCAAGGAGCAGGGGCACCATCAGACACAATGGAGCCTCCTGAGGAGTCAGTAGTTGAAATTCCTCTTAGTCCTGCTGGGGATGGAGCTCAAATGAACTCTGAAGGATTTTCCTCATGGTCGTCAGCAGAGAAACTGGTCCTACTCACCAAAGCCCATAGTAGCTCTCAGCTGCAGACAAAAAAGAATCTTAAACAAAGCATCCACATGGACTCGCTCAACTCATCTCGGGGGGATGGGCAAACTATCCCACCTAATAAACTGCTTGGAAGAAGAGGAATCCAGGTGACAGCTGCTCGGGTGGACAGAGGGGTGCATGCTGGGCAATGAATTGAAACAGGTGAGAAATCAAAAGTGGATGGATGCCTCTGTGGAACTAAAGGATGATGAGGTCGGAGGTATTCAACTTCCTCCTATGTCCGCACCTGGAAGAGACGATGAGGAATCAACTGACTGCAGGATGGGCTTGGCTAAAGATTTCATGTACCTCAACACCAAAGAGTGGGCAAACATGTTCAATACATACATCAAAGATGTCCCACCTAACATCAGTCTTAGCCCAACAGAAATAGATGGCCACTGGGGTCTACTACTCAGAATACTGCAAAGTTCTGGGGAGGCTTTGCACTATCAGGCAAACAAAATTGACATTCATATTAGCCTCCTTAATACCCTGGCTATGTTTACCTCAGGGATAGACAAGATAATTGCCAATCTAAATAGCATGATAAGGAGAGTTCTAGCAGACCCACAAGGGGTATGACAAATCTACAACTGCTCACCTATCTTGGACAAATTGGCGACTCTCCCAATGACTATGTCGCAGCTTCTTGGTCAGTTAAGAGTCAATATGGCTCGAAGTGCACCGAAAGATTTGGGGGACGTAATTGACCAAAAAAAACTTTTCCATACCCTCAGAAGCTGATGTTGCCCAACACAAAGTTTTAGAGGCAAGCACAACTGTCACAGAAGAGGCCCAGGTGGAATCACCATGGCCAAACTCTCCACAGGGCAAAGAAACCCTGGTGGTATGGGACCACGGCTCAGAAAAAAACATGGACTTGAAGTGATACCACAGTAAGTGGGCGCAATGCGACGGGGCAAAGGAAAAAACTAATAGAGCCAAGAGGAGAAAGGGACACAACAAAAAACCCTGCACAGTGAACCGGTTACTAGTCTATCCTATTTTCAACATAAGTACCAGGGGGATATCTACTAAGTCGCCCTTGGCCCAGTTTATAACTTCAACTTCAGTGGAAGACCAGAGTATTAAAAAAGATAGTGACAGGTCCAAAAAACTAATTAAAGACAGGGTGGGGGCGTGGCCGGACCACGACCAAGATGGCCACGTAAACCGGAGCTCCGTCCAACTCCCCGGCAGACCTGGCCCATCCGGCAGTCCCGGGCTCAGCATGAACGCGGCATGGGGCGCATCGGACTGCGCGGCGCCTCCGGTCCCGGCCGAGCCCTCCCAGGGGTGCATTGGTGACCGGGAACGGCAGCGGCGCTGTGTCGAGCTTTGGGGCCTGGTTCGCTCGGCGGGGCCGGGGCCGGGGCCTCCGGTAATCCTTCAGCCCACCCGGGCTCAACCTCCTTTGGGCGCCAGGAGGCGCGGCAAGCCCTGGCCCCGCCGGGCCTCTTTGGGGCACATCAGACCGGCGCAGAGTGGCGCGCAACATTCCCCTGTGTGGCCTGAGGGGCCAGGAGCGGTGAGTGCTTGTTTTACAGTTTGTTGAGACCCACCAGACGCCCCAGAGGCCCTGTGGTGATAGGGTCCACGAGCGAGCATGGGGGCCGGCCATCCGGCCGCAGCGTGGTGGGAGCCCCTCTGTTCCACCTTCAGACACTGCTCCCGCCCCTCCATCCGATTATCCAGCCTGCTACCTGGTGCTCTGGTCCCCCCTTAGGTGTGTGGTGATGACTTTGGCCCCTGGACGGCGGCGTTGCAGCTAGGCCGCAAAGTGCCATTACGCCTGGAACTGCTCCTTACTGGATACGGCCTGAGGCATTGAATCCCAAGCACCGGCTCCGTTGGGCTCCCCCCCTCTCCTTATGAGCACCACCTTTTTGCAAGTGGACTCCCTCAGTTTCTTTTGAGCATCACTGGCCCGACCGGCCTGGCTCCTTCGCTCTGCACTGTGCTTCCCTTTGACTCTCTTCCTCCTCCGGCTCAGGCGTCCCACCGTGCTGCTCTCCCTCTCCCCCGCCACTGCAATGGGGAAGGTGGACCCGAAACAAAGGAAAATACAGTTTGAGAAAGCTGCGAACAGTACTGTCCCCCCCGGCGACAATATGGTGGAGAGTGGCGCGACGGGGGGCCCCCCAACCAGTGGTGCCTGGCAGTGAGGCCCTAATGGCGGAGCTGCGGGCTGGATTTAAGGCCCTCGACACGCGGTTCAATGCTTTGGATAAGAGACTGGACATGATGGGGGCCAGGCTTGATAAGCACGACGCTCGCTTGGATAATGTGGAGGGTTGAGTTTCTGATCTCGAGGATGGCTCGGCCCAGACGACCAAGCACTTGGAAAGGATGGAGAGGGTGCTCAAGACTGTAGCCATGAAGAATGAAGATTTGGAGGCCAGGGGGAGACGAAACAACATACGGATCGTGGGAATTGCGGAATCCACGAATACTGGGCGGCTGGATGTGTTTGTGGAGAACCTACTCTGTGATTTGTTTGGCTGTGACTCTTTTACTCCCACCTTTGTCGTCGAAAGGGCACATCGCACCCTTGGCCCCGTCCTAATCCTGGGTGCCCTCCCCGTCCGATCATGGCAAGGCTCCTGAACTTCAGGGACCGGGACACAGCGTTGCGCCTGGCCCGGGAGCGAGGGTCTCTAGACTGCAGGGTTCTTCGATCTCCTTGTATTTGGACTTTACAGTTATGGTGCAGGAGGCCCGTCGCAAGTTTGGGGCAGTCAAGATGGCTCTCGCAAAGCTGGCCTGAGGTATGGGATTATTTATCTTGCGTGCTTAAAAGTAGACATTGATGGGAGATCCAGGATCTTCGACTCCCCCGCTGAGGTACAGGAGCTTCTCAGGCACCGGTCCAATAACACTCAGCCGAATAGATCGCCCATTCCGGATCACTCTCCTCGTCTTCCGGACTCTGGCCCCAGCTCTGAACTGTTCTCTGCACACGGATAGCGCCTCGCCGCTTCAACGCGTTGATAAGTACAGCTTATCTTGTTGTTCTCTTCCTGATTTGCTTCTCCCAAAGACTCCTCTGGAGCTGCTGGATGTGTGCCTTTACGATTTTTCTGAGTGACTCTTTTGCATGCCTGGGGTTTGTTTCGAGTGTTGCCTCCCCCCCTGTGCTTTTTGCACCTATTTGAATTGTACGGTTTGATGGTTGTAGTGTTTGTCATGCTCCTATTTGGGATTTGGGATTTCCCCTACGTAACGGGTATGGGGATGGGTATGGGGTGGGAATGTTGTAGATTCTTGTTTTTTTCTCCGTCTTCGATCTAATAGCTGAATGTGTAAGATTGTCTTTAGATCCACTATTTAGCATTGCCCAGACTGTTTTCAATGCCACGTAACTCATGCCACACTGGGAAAATTACCCTGTTATCCTGGAACGTTCGGGGGCTTAATGATAGCTGCAAGCGCAAGCAAGTGCTTCACTACTTGCAACGTCACCAGGTGGATGTGGTTTTCTTCCTGGAGACTCACCTCCCCCCCCACACCTCTCCGGCTTTTGCCGCTAGTTGGGGCCCCAACAGGTTTTTTGCAGGGTACAGCAATTATTCAAGGGGGGTCTCGATTTTGGTGCATAAGCGGACACCATTCAGAACTGTAGCGGTACACTCTGACTCGAATGGTAGGTACCTATTGGTAAAAGGTTGGCTGCTCCGCCACACGCTGCTCTTGGTAAACGTGTATGTTCCCAATATAGACAGCCCTGACTTTTTTAGTGAGCTCCACGCACGCATTGACACGATGGGGGCGGATCATATACTTCTAGGCGGTGACCTAAATATTCTGTTAAATCCTCAGTTGGATGGCACTGCCAACTCTCCAGATTCCAAACCCAGGGCCAGAAGGACACTCTCCACTCTGTTTGATGTTTTCCACCTCACTGATGTCTGGCATCACTTGCACTCAGCGGCGCCGGCTTATACGCACTACTCTGCCCCGCACAACACCTGGACCCGCTTGGACTATTGGTTACTTACTCCCGGCGTGGCCACCTGGTCCCGCTCGGTCTCTCACCTTCCGCGCACGCTCTTGGACCACTCCCCTGTGGTCCTTGGGCTGCAGGTTCCGGGGGCAGGAGACAGGATGGGGCAGTGGCGATTCCCCGAGATGGCCCTACGAGACTCTGTCTTTGAAGAAGAGTTGATTGCCGCGGTAGAAGAATACTTTGAGCTGAATTTGAACACCGTGGACTCTAAGGCCACGCTCTGGCAGGCCTTTAAAGCTGACATTAGGGGGATATGTATTTCCAAGAGTGCTGGCATTTTAAAAGACCTCCGCCGCACGTTGGCAGGGATCGAGTCCCAGCTGGCTGCCCTGGATGCAATCCAGGAAACTTCCCGCTCCGTATCCGACATTAGACGTAGGGCAGCGCTGTTGACTGAATTTCAGGATGCGGCTGAGAGGGAAGCCCACTTCCTAGGGAAGTACGCCATAGCCCGGCGGTACGGGGAGGGTGAGCGCCCGGGGCGTACACTTGTGAGATTGATTCACCCTAATCGCAGACCCTTGTATATCACCGCTCTAGTCGATTCTCGGGGCGAACTGATCACGGACTGTATTGGTATTGTGGATAGAGTGTTTTCTTACTATCAGGAACTCTACAAAACTAGAGCTGACCCTGATCTGGCCGCTAGTAACGCTTATCTCGATGAGATAGCTATGGTATGGCCGGACCGACCACACAGGGACTTTCTCGCTGAGCCTTTCACGGTTGACGAAGTGCTCCAGGCCATCGAAGACATGGACGGCTCAAAAGCGCCCGGTCTCGACGGGTTTCCTGGATGTTTTCATAAAATTTTCAAAAAAGCTCTCGCCCACATCTCATTGATTTGTTCCAAGAGGCCATTGAGCGCGGTGAGCTGCCCCCCACGCTGCGGGAGGCGGTTGTCACGCTCCTTCCTAAAACCGGCAAAGACCCACAGCAGTGTGAATCTTACAGACCCCTCTCACTGCTGAATTTTGATTACAAAATTCTAGCAAAAATGCTCGCCAATAGGCTCTCCCTGATTGTCGATAAGATGATATCGCCTGCACAGGCAGGATTTATTCCTCACCGGTCTACGGTGTTGAATCTACACACGTTATTTGCCACCCTCCACCATGTCAACCCTTCTCTCCCGGCGGCGACGTTCCTATTGGACGCCGAGAAAGCTTTTGACTCCCTGGAGTGGCCCTTTCTTAGAGCTACGCTGGTGCGGCTCGGCATCCCTCCCCGGTTCATTTCAGTGATATCGTTATTATACACGGGCCCAACTGCCAGAATTCAGTTAAACGGCTCGCATTCCCCTTCTTTCAAGCTGTCCAGAGGGACCCGGCAGGGATGCCCCCTCTCTCCCCTTCTATTCATACTAGCAATGGACCCCCATGTTCGGCACCTTTTAGAGAAACATCACCGGACGACAATTTAGCCCCGATCCTGTGGGAATTCACCCGCTTTGGCGCCCTGTCAGGATTGCAAATTAACTGGGGGAAGTCTGAGGTATTTCCTTTGACTGATGCCCGCTGCAATCGCACTTCTGAGTTTCCTCTTAAATGGTGCGACGACTCAGTCAAATATCTGGGCGTCCACATCCATAGGGATCAATCCCAAATCATCCAACTCAATTATGGGCCGGCCCTGGCGAAACTCTCTGACAGTATCGACCGCTGGCAGAATGGCTCTCATCAAAATGGTTGTGCTCCCACAATTTTTATATCTGTTTCAGAATATTCCTATTCCGTTATACGGCAGCTTCTTTGCGACTCTTCGCTCTCACTTGCTGCACCTGGTTTGGGGGGGCGGTCAGCCCAGGGTCAGCTGGGACGCCCTGACACTGCCTTTTGAACGTGGGGGATTCGGGGTTCCTAATTTCCGTATTTATTATTTGATTGCGCAGTGTAGTTTTTCACGCCACTGGTATCACTCTGACGCCCGAGTTCCATATATCAGGCCTGAAGCAGACCTTGCCCTTCCCTCTCCCCTTTCCGTGCTGTTGCCGGTGGGGATTCCGCGTGACCCACAGGACTTACAAACCCTTTCCACGTCCAGCTGGGCATGGAAACAGTTGACTCGCCTCACCGGGACGACGCTACTGTATTCCCCATCCCTCCCTTTGGCTGGGAACCTTTGGATTCCCATCACCAAAGAGGCCATAGTACAGCACACGCTTTCAAAATTCAACTTGAGAACTTTGGGGGACCTTTTTCCGAACAATCATATCTTTTCTCGTAGTGAGGATGCCCGGTTTACGGATGCCACCTTTCTTGACCATTTCATATTACGCCGTTTATTGAGTGCTTTAAGGTCTACTGTCCCAACTTATCCGGTGGAGCCTCCTGCTTTCCCTCCATTATCTCTCCTTATTAATGATGTCAGTGGTGACCACTTAATGTCCAAAATGTATACAGCCGCAATTGCTCTTCTTCCCCCTAGAGACCTGAAGCTGCGACAGACTTGGGAGTGCGACCTAGGCTATCCCCTGTCAGACACCCAATGGTCCTTCTGTTGTGACCAAACCCGTAGGATCTCTTTTAACTATAGGCATAAATTGATACATTATAAATTTCTTCGGCGGGCATATGTCACACCTAGCATGGTCCACCGTATGGATTCCTCCAGACCTCACGCCTGCCCTCGCCGTAAGACCCCCATGGCAGACTTTGCTCATATGGCATGGTCCTGTACCAGGGTTGCCCTGTTCTGGGATAAAGTTTTTGAGGCGATCTCCTCAATGTTGGACCGTCCCCTCTCTCCTTCTCCCCTCATGGCCCTATTGGGATATGTCGGAGATCTCCCCAAATCCTGTCGGCGTTTTTGCGCTCTCGCGCTATTGTTGGCCAAAAGAGAGGTTTCCATTTTTTGGGGCAACAAACGCTCCCCCACGGTTAAGGTCTGGCTGTACAGCATGACTTATTGTAACACCAATTCGGAATTGTATGCCCAGTTGCAACCCCCTGCCTCTCGCCCACTTGATATTTGGCAGCCATTCAAGCTGTATCTCTTAGATCAGACGTCAGTGAGCTCACAAACTGACCCAGTGCCCTCCACTTCGCAGTAATGTTGTACTTGTGGTATTGCTCCTACTTGAATGTGTATGTTACCAGGGTTATTGTACGATTCGAATTGATATTGTAGTGTAGCTCCTATTTCCCTAATAGGCTCTGCGCATTGGAATAATATATCCTATAGGTTTGACATAGGACTAAGGTCGGTATGTCCCTATCGAGTATATTAAACTTAATTACTTGTGCCAGCTAGCTCAGAGGCCACTAGAAACTTCTTGACGACAAGAAGGGAGTAGTTTCTGGCAGCCGCAAAACATGACCACTGTGTTTCCCTTACAGAATCAGGACGTGTCCCAGAGTCGTAGAAACAATAGATAACTATTTCACTCAGCTCAGTTGTGCATGGTTCAGTTATTCTCAAAGTTACACAGAAATAACAGACGGGCGTTTCAATAAAAAGGTTTATTGAACAGTCTTGTTTCTGTTGTAAGTTAGATGTGCTGTTACGATCACAAGACAATATGCAAGATAAATAATGTACAGAGTGAGCAGTAGAAATAAATAATACTGCGTTAGCATTATCTTTTTAGCATATATGCATTTACATAAAATGACACAGCCTAAAAATGCGAGTACTCATACGATGCGTTTCTAGCCTAGTTCTACCCCAATGTACCTAACCTATCCTAGGTGTAGGGAGAAGTAGAAGTAGGTGATGTATTCCTGACTAGAGTATACTAAGAGTATGTTACGCCTAGTATGCCAAGAGTCTAATATGCCAAGAGTCCCTCTAGGTTCTAGTCTGCTCCATACCTGAAGAATGAGAGAGGTAGGAATCTCTTTCCGGACTCGAACTCCAACACCCCGCAAGGGAAGTTAGATCACTGGAAGCTGGACTCTCTGCGTGCAGGAATGACAGCGTCTTCTCAGTGCGTCCGGCCGGGAATCGGGCTCCTCTGAAGTCGAGGTCTCCTCTGATTTACAGGGGTTTGGGAAGGTATATTTATACCTGAAAATGTTAGCATTGACGTGAGTTGGGCAGCGAAAGACGTCATGAATGAACCCCTAAGGAATAATGGTTCATGCATAATATATGAGTCCTTGAAGAAATCAATAGTCCTGGGCAAGGGAAACTCCCGCAGCCTAAGGGTCTGATTTTTTTCATGGACTCGTTGAGACGCTAGGGTGGACGGATGCCGGAATCCATGCCTGTATTTGGAGTGCATGGTTTATGCCTAAATAAGGTCAGGGATTTTATGCCTATATAAGGGCAAGGCGAATTGTGCCTATATAAGGACATGATTCTAGAAAAGCCCGTTTATGGACACCCTATAGAGTATACAACACCCACTCCTCTTTCGTGTATACGACACTACTAAAATGCTAAAACATTTAAAATGCTAAACATTTAGAATGGAGTACCGCATATTAAAACATATCCTAAAAAGCATTAAAAGACATATTTAAAAATGCAAAGGTTTCTGTACATCAGTAAGCAATGCTTATCAGTTCCTGCATACATTTTGAAATAAATGCAATCGGAATGCAAAATAAAAGCAATATTTACATATGACGAAAATGATCGATAAGTTTGTTCAAAATCAAAGTCATTGCCAGTCATGAAAATTAAATGAACTGTTCTTAGACACACAAGATGACTAAGGGGTCGATTCCGATCTCGGTCGGAGGCGCACCCAATACCATTCGGTCGGGAAAAAAGCCATGCGAAAGCCAGTTTCCCGACCGATCCGTACAGCACACCGAACGAGCAAGTACGATGCGCACAACAGCAAAAATTCCGGCCGAGCCGTACTCACCCAAACCAGGTCCTGTTCTCCGACCGAGGCGAATCCGGAAACGCCGAATCGAGTCGCACGGAAGGGAAAATGCAGCCCCGTCCGGCCGGACAAGTACGATGCGCTTTCCGTACGCGCCGAACCCGTCGCTACGCACGGCACGTCAAAGCATCCGGGAGAGGCGCACATAAGCTCCGAATCGCGCCACAACACGATCCACGGCTACGAGACGAACACAGCACAGACGAGGACGACGCGAGCGACGAGGACGAAGCGAGCGACGAGGACGAAGCCAAGCGACGAGGACGACGCGAAGCAACGAGAAGGACGAACGACACGAACCAACCATGAATCCCTTCGTCCCGATCATACCAATATTCTACATCTACTACCGGAACAGGCACGGACGCGTACGGCGCAGAAGGTAAGTCAGACACCAACCACAAAACACATACAACACGTACACGACACATCACACACATACACTGGGAATCTGAATATACTTACACCAGCAACAGCAGCACCATAGGGGCGGGATGCCCATCACCAATGCCACATATGCACACAGGGGCCTGAATGCGCGCCACCACCCCAACCCAGGGGGCTGGATGCCTACCACTACTACCACCCTTAGCCAGGGGGCAGGATGCCCACCACTACTACCACCCTCACCCAGGGGGCAGGATGCCTACCACTACTACCACCCTTAGCCAGGGGGCAGGATGCCCACCACTACTACCACCCTCACCCAGGGGGGCAGGATGCCCACCACTACTACCACCCTCACCCACGGGGGGCAGGATGCCTACCACTACTACCACCCTCACCCAGGGGGGCAGGATGCCCACCACTACTACCACCCTTAGCCAGGGGGGCAGGATGCCCACCACTACTACCACCCTCACCCAGGGGGCAGGATGCCTACCACTACTACCACCCTCACCCAGGGGGGCAGGATGCCCACCACTACTACCACCCTTAGCCAGGGGGCAGGATGCCCACCACTACTACCACCCTCACCCAGGGGGGCAGGATGCCTACCACTACTACCACCCTCACCCAGGGGGCAGGATGCCCACCACTAATACCACCCTTAGCCAGGGGGCAGGATGCCCACCACTACTACCACCCTCACCCAGGGGGGCAGGATGCCTACCACTACTACCACCCTCACCCAGGGGGCAGGATGCCCACCACTACTACCACCCTTAGCCAGGGGGGCAGGATGCCCACCACTACTACCACCCTCACCCAGGGGGGCAGGATGCCCACCACTACTACCACCCTTAGCCAGGGGGGCTGGATGCCTACCACTACTACCACCCTTAGCCAGGGGGGCAGGATGCCTACCACTACTACCACCCTCACCCAGGGGGGCAGGATGCCTACCACTACTACCACCCTCACCCACGGGGGCAGGATGCCTACCACTACTACCACCCTTAGCCAGGGGGCAGGATGCCCACCACTACTACCACCCTCACCCAGGGGGGCAGGATGCCTACCACTACTACCACCCTTAGCCAGGGGGGCAGGATGCCCACCACTACTACCACCCTCACCCAGGGGGGGCAGGATGCCCACCACTACTACCACCCTCACCCACGGGGGGCAGGATGCCTACCACTACTACCACCCTCACCCAGGGGGGCAGGATGCCCACCACTACTACCACCCTTAGCCAGGGGGCAGGATGCCCACCACTACTACCACCCTTAGCCAGGGGGCAGGATGCCCACCACTACTACCACCCTCACCCAGGGGGGCAGGATGCCTACCACTACTACCACCCTCACCCAGGGGGGCAGGATGCCCACCACTACTACCACCCTTAGCCAGGGGGCAGGATGCCCACCACTACTACCACCCTCACCCAGGGGGGCAGGATGCCCACCACTACTACCACCCTTAGCCAGGGGGGCTGGATGCCTACCACTACTACCACCCTTAGCCAGGGGGGGCAGGATGCCTACCACTACTACCACCCTCACCCAGGGGGGGCAGGATGCCTACCACTACTACCACCCTCACCCACGGGGGGCAGGATGCCTACCACTACTACCACCCTTAGCCAGGGGGGCAGGATGCCCACCACTACTACCACCCTCACCCAGGGGGGGCAGGATGCCTACCACTACTACCACCCTTAGCCAGGGGGGCAGGATGCCCACCACTACTACCACCCTCACCCAGGGGGGGCAGGATGCCCACCACTACTACCACCCTCACCCACGGGGGGCAGGATGCCTACCACTACTACCACCCTCACCCAGGGGGGGCAGGATGCCCACCACTACTACCACCCTTAGCCAGGGGGGCAGGATGCCCACCACTACTACCACCCTCACCCAGGGGGGGCAGGATGCCCACCACTACTACCACCCTTAGCCAGGGGGGCTGGATGCCTACCACTACTACCACCCTTAGCCAGGGGGGCAGGATGCCTACCACTACTACCACCCTCACCCAGGGGGGCAGGATGCCCACCACTACTACCACCCTTAGCCAGGGGGCAGGAAGCCTACCACTACTACCACCCTTAGCCAGGGGGCTGGATGCCTACCACTACTACCACCCCCACTCATAGGATGGACAATGCATGACACAACAAGCACTCCACAACCTAGGGAATGCAAGATTAAGACATCCCCCCACCACCATGACAAGCGTGTGAGCAGGCTGTGTCAAATGCCTACAACACCGAACATGACTTTGAACATACAATGTGACCCCCTAGCACATGTGCCACACATATATGTGTGTGGCACCCACAATGCAAGCAGCCCATGACCATTGTGGCAATGGGGCCTAAACCCCCATCATCACAGTGACCAAAAGGCAAGTGTGGGGTCCATAGCTGAAGCACATTTTGACCATTGTGGCAATGGGGTCTAAACCCCCATCATCACAGTGACCAAAAGGTAAGTGTGGGGTCCATAGCTGAAGCACATTTTGACCATTGTGGCAATGGGGTCTACACCCTCATCATCACAGTGACCAAAAGGTAATTGTTGACAAAGAAAGAGCTGCAACTGCCAAACTGCATGGATCATTCCTGGTCACAGAACCAAAACTCATCTGTGGCAAAGTAGTGTATGTGTCCCATTGCAACATAAATTGGGGGAGCCAAATACTGCAGTGCAAATGAAACATTCCTTTGGCCATGTGCAGACAAACAACACCCATGGGGGCTGAGACCGTCAACAGTCATCAATGACACAATGACAGAAGTGACCATCAGAATGCAGAACCACATATTTGCACCAATGGGCACACAAATGCAGATACCCTGTGGAGACAGCAGATGTGAGGTGAACAGATACCATACCATGGCAGCAATGGGACACACAAACCATGATCACTGTGCTGACCGATGACCTAGGAGTCCCAGGGACAGCAGGGGAAACACACCAAACAACATACAGCCAATGGCACACCCAAGATATGCCAATGCAGTGGTGCAGATGCACAAACACAAACAGGCAGACCAACACTGTCATCATACACAGCAGGTGAGGGGTGGGGGTGCCAGTGTCCCCAGGCAACAACACAACACATGAGGAGAGCTGAATACCAATCATACAGATGTGCATACACTGCCACACTAAGGTAACTCATGGATCCAAATCCCCTATGTGGGCAAGCAGGCATTGACAGGTGAGAGGGAGCACAAAACACACATGTCACACAGGCACGTAGGAACAACAACTGACACAGCAAGTCACAGACACACCACAGCACCACCCCCAGGGCCCCCACAATGTGGTGACCCTGGGCTGAATAAAAATACCACTGTGATGACAAAGCTAAATGTCGTTCACACTGTGAACCACAGTCAGGTGTCCTGAGCAACTAACTACCATCACACCTACACAAGCACAAATCAATCAGCATGGCCAGTAAGCCAAGGCCAACATGGAGGCAGGGGACTAGCCGGGCAACAACTCTCATCTGCACACACTCAAGACCACACCCCTCGACCACCAACAATGTGCAGCAGTGAAGTACACATGCACTGGTGACATTGCACATGCACCCATGACTATTCCAGGGTGGTGGGTGGGAACCAAGGTGTAGAAACACATCACACATGGACACTCAACAAGACTCCTGAATGTCTGACACACTGCACACTACGCTGTACATGGACATGACGGCAATACCACACCGACCAATGGGATCCCAGCCACAGTCACACACCAATGAAGAAGCCAAGGTCACCCACAAAGAACACACATAGACAACAACCAACATTGCAGCCCGGACCCTAAGGAGTGCCAGCAGTCACACACACAACGTGTCACAATCACTGAAAGATAACACAAACTGGAAATCACATGACAGGGGCAAACAACAAGTGCCAAAGGGAAACCTGACTGTGACCCATCTGCGTCAGCACACAAACTCTGCCCTGACAGCAAACACACCTATGGGTGACACCCTGATGACCAGTAATGTGCCATGCACCCACATCACAGAGAACACAGGGAGAAGACTTTGGGGGAACATAGCTCAAGTCAGCAAGCATCACAAACAGGTACAACACTAGGGATCACAGCATGCGCAGATGAATGAAAGTGAACACACAGACATGCACATACAACACACACCTTGGGCGCAGGCAATGTCACACGTGTACACACTGCCATGAGGGGACTCCACTCCTGTGTGAGGAAAGCTGTGCCATATGTTGCCTCAGTAGGGCCCCATCATGTCAGCTGAGCACTTGGTCACACAATCAACAATTAGCACCAAATGAGGGCTCCCATCACATCAGCCTGGTCATGGATGTGCCAACGGAATCATCAGCACAGATCCAACACACTTCTATAGCAATGTTGCACTGACTACACGAATGAGCCCCTCCCCATTGATGCCCAAACCTGCATGTCCACTGGAGATGGCAACACGGTCAGGGAAGTAGACAAATGCAACGATGGCAGGCACAACAGATGTGCAGGGGTGGAAGCCACAGATATGAAATTGCCAATGTAAGTAGGAAACCCATTGCCAAATACTGAACACATGACACCCTCAGATGCTGCTATTGATGACATGGATACACCACATGATAGGACACATTCCCCCTGGACCACATGGGTTCCTGCACAGTAACACTTCATAATCATGAGACCAGATATCACCATCACTGCAGCAAGGGCATGGTTAGCTGCACCAACAACATGTACATCTGAAGCATGAGCACTAGAGAAAAGAAAGTTGCTTTATTCAGCATATGTGTTGTCTGATAACGACGTCCAGAAGAAATTAGAGCAAAGGCCAATGGCCAGTCCATTGTCAAAGTTCAAACAGGGTGACACTGGCAGATGTCACCCTACGCATGCCTGCACAATACCAGGGACAATCCACTAGGAGGGGCAACCGGGGGGCAGGCCAGGCACCGCAGGGACAGGATCAGGGCTCACCAGGGGGAGTCAGGGAAGGGGTGGTGGGTGCTGGAGAGCCACTGACAACTGCAGTGGAGGTGTCTGACATGGTGTGTGCCGGCACAACTGGGGGGCATGACACAGATGTCGTGGGTGCCGGCACAACTGCAGTGGACCCTGCAGATGGGGTGGACAGGTCCGCCACTGCAGTGCCCAAGTCAGACAGGGCGGTAGTGGACTCCACTGCAGTGCCTACCTCCAGGGGAGGAGAATGGGGAACAGGCAAGGTGGGTTGGACAGAGGGGAGGACACCCTCACCACATCAGTGGCACAGACAAGCGCAGCGGGGGTGTGGTGCTGGGAGAGCAAGTGGCAGGGGGAGAAGGCCGGAGCATCTTGGGGATGGTATATCTGTGGGTGGGGGAACCTGGGGCAGGGTGTGGTGGGGGCACATGTGCAGTGGGGGCCTGAGGGATGGAGGACGGAGACCTTGTGCCTGAGCTGCAGGGCGGTGGCGGGGTCTTGCTCTTAGCACTCCGGGGGACTTGCGGGTGGGGGCCTCAGTCCGTCTGCGCCTGGGGGAGGGTGTCCGGGGGCGAGGGGCACTCTGCTCCATGTGGGTGGGCTTCCTCTTCCCCCGGGATGCTGGAGCAGCTTCATCGGTGGGGAAGAGGCCGAGGTCACAGAGGAAGAGCTGCTGTGACTTTGGGGTTGCAGGTGAGGCAAGGGAGGGTGCTTTGGAGGGAGAGGGAACTGAGGACTGCGCAGTGCATGTGGATGCGTGTGTGTGTTCCAGGGCCCCATCCCCTGTGAGTCTGGCTTCAGTCCCCTGAATGTGCGTGCGTGTGCGTTTTGTCATTGGCGTGTGTGTCAGTGTGCTGGATGTGTGTGTGCTGGTGTGTGCCTGTGCCAGTGTGTGTGTGCCTGGGATGGGTAAGGTGCTGGGGAGTGTGGATGGAGCAGAGGCAGGAGGGGTGAGGGACCGTTTGAGGAGGGACACTGCTGCCGTCAGGGAGGAGTCCATGGACCTATTGCCCCTCTGTAGGTCAGACATGCCCGATGAGATGCCCTCCATGAACGACACCAGCTGAGTCAACAGCGCGGTGTGCGCATGGAGGACACTCAGCATGGCTGTCTGCCCTACATGGAGCTGGCGAAGGAGGTACACAGACTCCTCACTCAGGGCAGCAGGGGACACAGGGGCAGGGGTGCGGTGCCTGGCCCAAAGGAGACACGCTCCCGGACATGGGAGCCTCCACGGACCTGGGGAATGGGAGCCGATGGGAGGGCGGTGGTGGTGCTGGTGGTGGCGGGGACAGCAACACTAGCTGGGGTGTGGTGGCTGCTGACACCCGCCTCCACAAGGGAGTCATCCTCCGAGTTGCTCTGGTCCTCAGCTGAGGTGGATGCTGCTGAGGACTCCTCGGTGTGGCTCCCCTCGCCCTCCGTGCCACTGGGTCCCTCCGACCACTCCTCGGCTGCTGACCCAGTCTGGCTCTCCGGCTCCTCCTGGTCCGTGGAGCTGTCCCCTTCCGTGGCCGTGGATGTATCTGCAAACAATGGGGAAACAGACAGACATCAGTCACCTGCACATAACGCACACACCACTGTGAGCACAGCACATCACAGAGCAAGCCCTGGCATCATTAGTTGTACATTGCTAAAAGTGCACTAATTGAACAGGAGAAGTCAATTGTCAGTCTGATGCCAAGCATGGCACTCACATCCCACATGGCCTTGCACCCATCTGTCTGGTGTCTGTTGGATTGCAACACCCCAGTGTTGACACATGCACCAAGTACACAGTAGTTGGACAGTGCAGAGGACACGGTGTGGACACATCACAGCTCTTGCCACTGAGTCAGTACAGGTTTACGGATGTAAGGGATGCCCAGAGTCAAATAGGAAATGCATGTGATGCATACCAGCGACAGACACCATGATGCACCCATGTCCTGATAGCCAGCGCCACTATGGTGTGCATGTAGCACATGTCACTCCCCTGCAGGATCACCAATCAGTAGACACATGCCATGGCGGAGGCATGACTGCAAAGTCATACATCACTGTCTCAGTGATGTATGACTTTGCAGCCAGACAACAACACTCTGCACTGTGTCACAATAGTAGGTCATGGGGAATGCAAGTCCTGGAGCTGCACAAGTGCACATGTACATCCCCCCACAACACATCCTCTTAACCCTCATCTGTCCAGGTCATACCTATTGGACATATGGGAGACCTGTGACACTACCCTCTGAACCTGAGCCCCTCACACTCTGCTGTGCATGGGGAACAGCTGCCTGAACTTCACATTTACATGCCCCAGTCTGCATGGGCAGCTGATCAGACACCTATGTGTCACACAAGTATCGTCTCCTATGGTCACATCTCCAGTGGCATGCTGAGCCCCTACCAAGAAACTCCACAGCAGTCCTGGCGACTAATCCACAGCACACTGACACAGAGGCAGACACCTGAGGGGTCAAATCACTGTGCACAATGTGTCCTCTGATACACGGGAGTGGGAGTACAGAGTGTATTGTATGGCCTGGAGTAGGCATGACTGTCCAGCCCCACATGAATGAGGGATGAGCCCTGGACTGTAGGCAGCTGGCTAAGTATGTGTGACACACGTCATATACATACTCCTGGGGCCCAAACATTGTTCCCACCCGCAGCATGGGTGTGTGCCAGGTACCCCAGCCACATGTGGTGGATCAGCTCAGCAATTGGACCACAGATCAAAGTAACACGCTGAATACATGTCAGAATACAGGCATTGTGTAAGCAATGGACCCACCCATGATGCCCACCACAGAGTCAGGGAAACAGATGCTGTCTCCCACCTTGAGTCAAGCAAACTGCAAGGACACAGTCCTAAGTGACAGAATTCCCTGCATGTAAGGGCCACACCTGGGTATCAGATGAGGAGTGGGCAGTGCACAATAGAGGGACATGGCTCCTGGACAACATGACTGCTGTACTGTGGCAGTTCAACCTGGCCCAAGGAGGGCACATAGCATGTTAGACAGAGTACACAGTGCAGTCTTTGACTCACCCCCTCCTTGCTGCTCTCTGGCCTTCAGCTGCCCATCCAGGTCTGGAAAGACCACCGCCAGGATCCTGAGCATGTGGGGGGTCAGGGTCCGTGTTCCGCCCCTCCTGCGAGGAGGCGACAGCTTCAGCTGGACCCGTGCAATCCTCCGGGTCCAGCCCCGAAGGTCCTGCCACCTCTTTTGGCAGTTGCGGATCCGGCGCTTGTAGACCCCCACGGACCGGACAGCCCGGACGATGTCCTTCCAGATCTCATGCTTCCGATGGGCAGAAGCCTGTCAGGATGACAAAGTGATAAGGCCATTACTACACATGCAACATATCCGTGCATGACACAGTTGCATATACATGTCGCAATCACAGGGGCACATGGTGTACCCAGGCAGTGCACGGCTGCCCATGGACAGTTTTCCAGAAGTCACTACATGGTATCATTGCATGGGGAGTAAAACCCTGTTCAGAAGCACTGTCACTGCACCATACCTGTCCAGTGCAAGTCACTACACACTATGGGGGTGACAACTACTCAGTGAGCCTGCTAGCCAGTGGTGTGCTGACTCTCAGCCTTGCTAGTCAGACAAAATGCACATTCAGAAAGGCAGTGCACAGAACACTCACCTGCTCCCCTGGTGTCCCATACAGCTTGCTGTACTGTGGAAGTAGGCTGTCCTGCAGGGCCTGGTTCTCTTCAAGGCTGAAGGCTGGGGCTCTCTCCACAGTACGTGCCATTGCAGGGTCCAGAGGGGCAGAGACAGCAGCAGTGCAGTGGCAGATGTCGTCCTGGAGCATGTAGTGCAGGCAAGTGGGCTCTCAGGGGAACAGGCAGCAATATATATGTGCTGGAGAGGCAGATACTGTCCCTTGTGTCCAAAGTGATAGGTCCAAGTCGTTTGCATCTTCTGAATCTGGCCAATCCATGGAATAGCAGCACCAAAACACGCCCACAGCATCCTTCAAAATTTCAACTTCATGACATACATGATTTTGCAACATTGTTGTGGGTGACCAACTGATTTTCCAGCAACCGACTCGTTCGAATATTCGAAAACGCGTCCGTTGCCAGGCAAGCCCATTGTCAATGGGTGCGCACCGATCGGTCCATTGAGGTACAACGCGCACAGGGGTACAACGCGTACCCGCACACATTGAAAGCAATGGGCCGGCCGGAGGCACCGATCGGTCCATTGCTGTTCAACGCGCACAGGGGTACAACGCGTACCCGCACACATTGAAAGCAATGGGCCGGCCGGAGGCACCGATCGGTCCATTGCTGTTCAACGCGCACAGGGGTACAACGCGTACCCGCACACATTGAAAGCAATGGGCCGGCCGGAGGCACCGATCGGTCCATTGCAGTACAACGCGCACAGGGGTACAACGCGTACCCGCACACATTGAATGCAATGGGCCGGCCGGAGGCACCGATCGGTCCATTGCAGTACAACGCGCACAGGGGTACAACGCGTACCCGCACACATTGAATGCAATGGGCCGGCCGGAGGCACCGATCGGTCCATTGCAGTACAACGCGCACAGGGGTACAACGCGTACCCG
This sequence comes from Calotriton arnoldi, assembly GCA_963921515.1. NCBI lineage: Eukaryota > Metazoa > Chordata > Amphibia > Caudata > Salamandridae > Calotriton > Calotriton arnoldi. The sequence continues at coordinate 8,564 of CAWUFW010021746.1, read as the reverse complement.
CACACATTGAAAGCAATGGGCCGGCCGGAGGCACCGATCGGTCCATTGCAGTACAACGCGCACAGGGGTACAACGCGTACCCGCACACATTGAATGCAATGGGCCGGCCGGAGGCACCGATCGGTCCATTGCAGTACAACGCGCACAGGGGTACAACGCGTACCCGCACACATTGAAAGCAATGGGCCGGCCGGAGGCACCGATCGGTCCATTGCTGTTCAACGCATCACTGTACATGTGACTGGCATATGTCAGCATGCCTGTCTCAGATGGACATATGCCAGCCACAGATAGCTCCCAGGGAGTGAGGGGCACACCTACATCACGACAGCCTGTCCAAACCTTATCATAAGGCATGTAAGGCTGCATTTCCTATTGTGTGTATGTTGGTGTACATGTTGTCCTGTGGGTGTCACCTGTGGGCAGCCACCCCCAGGCTGTGCATGTGTTCATGGGGACAGGATCCTGGGTGTTACGTGTACGTGACCACTGTGATGTGCAACTGTTCATATCTGTGCATGTGCCATGGTCACATTTCACAGTGGTGTTTGTGTATGTCATGTCACATACCCCGTGAGTCCCATGTGGGACGGTATGTTTGAGCCAGGGTGTCCCAGTGGCACAATAGTGATGGCCCTCCACAGTCTTTGTGCATGTAGTGTTTACAATGTCTCTGATTTCATGTGCACAATGGGAGACAGTCTCCACATCCACGTTGTGTGTGCATGGACTCTGATGTTGTGCGTGTGTGTCACAGACGTCCATGGCTCTCCTGCCATGGCAAGTGTGGCCACTACCTGTGGGGGTCATGTTTGTTTTGTTGTGGTGTACACATGATACTCCAGGTGATGCCAGTGTCCATGTGGCATTACAGGGTCCCTGGGAATGTGCCTGTCGTTGAGCTGTGGTGCCTGGGGCACATCTGTCCTCACATGTCACTGGGGGGTGACTGTGACACAGCATCATGATATCCAATGGGCCAACCTGGGACAAATTGATGCCACCTGTAGGACCGTGTTGACAGATGTTGGCCATGTATGTACCATACATGTCGTTCCGGTACTGCACACTTCATGTAGTTGTGCCTCATGATGATGTATGTTGGGATCTTGAGTGTGTTCAATGCCGCATATGTGGGGTGACTGACGATCTTGCTTACTTCTCCTCTGCACTGCAGGGCTCCTGCTGTCCATCGGCCATTCCCAGACCTGGCAACGATGGTGGAACGGGACAGCATCCGACGGTACCGCTTCACCAGGCAGCTGATTGAGGATTTGGCAGTGCAGTTGTCCCCACATTTGCAGCCTGGCCGGCCGTATCCTACAGCGCTGACCCCCAAGGTGAAGGTGATGGCAGCCCTACACTTCTTTGCCACCGGTACCTTCCAACATACTGTGGCGTCTGCTGGTGGGATGTCACAGACCATGTTCAGCCGTGTGCTCCGCGATTTCTTGGCGGCAATGTTGCTCTTCCTGAACCGGTACATCTATTTCCCTAGACTGCGACGACTCACTGACGTGAAGAGTGACTTTTATGCCCTGGGGAGGATGCCGCATGTCATTGGCTCCATTGATGGGACACATGTGGCTTTGGTACCACCACAGGCCCAGGAGCAGGCCTACAGGAACCGCAAGCACTACCACTCGGTCAATGCACTGGTGGTGTGTCTTGCAGACATGACCATCACACACGTGTGTGCCCGTTTCCCTGGTTCAGCACACGATGCCTTTGTGATGAGGAGTAGTCGCATCCCCAGGTTGATGGCACAGATGCAGAACCAGCGTGCCTGGCTTGTCGGTGTGTACTGACTTTGTGCCATTGTGTGTGATCTGATCTGTAGTATTCCGCCCACTTTTCCAAGTCAGCTGATGTGCACTTGTCTGTCCGTAGGTGACTCGGGATACCCCAACATGCCGTGGTTGCTGACACCCCTCAGGAACCCTGTGACACCTGCCCAGATGCGCTACAATGAGGCACATGGTCGGACCAGGAGAGTGATTGAGCGGACCTTTGGTCTCCTGAAGAGCCGCTTCCGCTGCCTGGACAAGACCGGAGGGTCCCTCCCATATGCCCCTGCGAAAGTGTGCAAGATTATCATAGTCTGCTGCATGCTCCACAACCTGGCAGTGCGGAAGGAGTTGCCTCTCATCCAGGATGACGATGACCAACATCCGCCACCTGTGGAGGATCCTGGCCTGGACCACGATGCCAGTGACGATGATGATGATGATGGTGATGGTGATGTCCGCACACAGCTCATCACCAACTTCTTTAGCTGAATGTGAGTATCCTGAGGTGTCATGTGAATGATGTGAGTTGGCATGATGTGTGGGTGGTGCTCTGGTGCTGTTGGAGTGTGTCCATGGGCTACTTGACAGGATGTGTGTTGCGATGTGTGGTGACAGGTGGGCTGTACTCCCCAACAGTGTTGACATGCTAACTTGGTTCTGGGTGGGTATCTTGTGACATGTATTGTGCATGAGTTTTGCTGTTCTGTCCTGTACTGCATTGCTTTTGACTGTGTGTCATTTCTGTCCTTCACAGGGTACTTTCAGATTCGTTTGGTCAACTGTGTCCACCGACGACGTGATTGCACATCCAGGCTGGTAGCTGTTGTGTCCCTACAGGTGATGTGCGCCACACCCATGGACTTCCTTCTGTCTACAGTTGTTGACTGTGTGCCCGCTACCAGGTGGGGTTACCTTGCATCTGTAGTGGTTACGGCATGTTGCTACTGTGTAATAAACCTGTGCTTCACTTAGTGATGTGCGTTGTCTGTGGTCACACATTTGACTGCCATTTGCTTACTGCACCTGTGGGCTACTTGACTACAACTGGGAATGGGTGTGGTGTCTGTGCATTGCACCGTCTTCCCTGGCAACATCAGTGTAGGCAATGAGTCAGATGGCCTAGGTGTGTATGTGTTGTGTAGCCCTGGTGGTGTGTCTCCCTCATATGTGTCACGTTGCCTGTACTCACATGCCTGTGTTGTCCTTGCTGTTGCAGTTCGCATACACAGTGTAATTTTGCTGTTCATCATCCCCATAACAGCACCCACGTTGGAATCACGACAGAGGCAAGTATGGTGTATTATTGTGTTTATTGTGATACATCTGTGATAATAGTGCATAGGATGGATTGTGCTGTACATGAATCTTGCAATCCCAAGTTCCTAGATGAATAGAAAGTCCAGGTAGACAGGATCCCCAGTATCGGGGCCACAGTTGTCTGACACATTGTTCCAACTTGTACTCCCCATGCAATGTGTGGGAGTAGTGTTGCCATCAACAGGGTGAACAGTCTGTGCACAAAGGCGAAAATCCAGAACAGGTTCAGGCTTCCTGGGAGTTGCGCTTGGCCATCAGCCTCTCACTTTCCCCTCCTCGGACGACCCCTCTTCTTGGGGGGCCCTCAAGTGCAGGCTGCTGCGGTGCAGGGGACTCTCCGCCAGAGTCCTCCTCCCTCCCTGTGGCAGTTGCAGTTTGTTCGGTACCAGATGTTGTTGGCACACAGGGAGGTGTGGACTGGTTGCTGTTCATCTGGCGGAGGCATTGTAAAATGTCCCTGTGCACCGCCGTCATCTCATGTAGTACATCCCACTTGGACTCCACGCGGGTCATGTGGGAGTCCACACGTGACATGTGGGAGTCCACACGTGACATGTGTGACTCCACGTGGGACATGTGGGAGTCCAAGCGGGCATGATGGGCAGCCTGCTGCTGTTTGATGTCTCTGAGGAGCCCCACTACCTGGCTGAGCTCTCCGGTGCTGGACTGGTACGCATCAGCTATGCGTACCAGTTGTGGGTCTTCATGCACACCAGCAACGTCTGCAAGCAGCGACCTCTGTCTCCCACCCCTCCCACCACCCCTGCTGACATGTGCAGTGTGTGCAGTTGCACGCACAGATAACCCTGGTCCACCTTGGGGGTTGGTGGTGGTGGTGGTGTCCATGGCCCCAGGTTGGTCCAGGGTCACTGCGCTGGTGTTGTTCCTTATTCTGTCCATGTCGGCAGGGATGGTATTCGTGGTGACAGTCGTTGGAGGGGTGGGTGCAGGGGGTGCAGCTGGTGGACCTGCTGGTGCTGCAGCTGGTGGTCCTGCTGGTGCAGCATGTTGACTTGCACCGGATGTGCCAGGTTGTTCTTCATCGTCCGAGGAGGACAGAGGCTGTACGACGCCAGTGAGCTCGGCATCCTCTTGAGCCTGGGACTGGGACTCCTCAGCGTCTGCTGCTGTGTCCCTATCATCACCTGTTTTTGGGAGACACAAACAATGTATGTCATGTTTCTGCAGGCATCAGTGGTTGACACACCTGACAGTTGTGACTGTGCCTCGGGGTGCGGGCCTGTACATTGTATTGTCCTAAGTCGTCACAGTCAGGGGTTGATATTGGTGTGGCACATTGTCCTGCATTATTTGGGCATTTCTATGTTTTCTCTGGGGTGTGAACATGGTCTGCATTGATTGTGTTTGGTTGACAGCCAGACCTCCTTCCCACCCACCCACCCACCCACCCAGTCAGTTATCCCACCATGGAACGTGCTTGCATTGCAGGGAGTGTAAGTTGTCTCTCAGGATGTCAGTCAGTGGTGTCCTGCTGTTTGTTGGTGCACAGTTGGCAGCAGGGCCTTGTGCTCCCCACAGCAGTAGCCAGTGTCAGCCATCTTGTGAGTCCTTCTCCACTCCCTGTGATGTGAGCATGGTTCAGGGTGGTGTTGATGGGCCAGTTGTGAGGCTGAGCAATGTCTGTGACTACGACTCCCATCATGCTATTGCCTCCACCCCCCTTCCCAGCATGCCCATGCTTCCTTCCTTTTGACTCTGCTTCCCTGTGGGGTGGGCTGGCTGTGCTGACAGGATGGCTGGGAGTGTTGTCCTGGCAGTTGTTTGGCTAAGAGTCCCAAGAGTGTCCCTGTGCTTCACACAACATAACCCAGGGTGGTGGTGCTTTGTGGGATCTTGTGTTAGGATGGAGGGCATTGCATTCTACCAGGTGGGTACTGTGGAGTTTGTGTTGGGGGGGTGTGAGGGGAGGTGCTGGTGACTATGGTCAGTGCTGCAAGTCCCCCTTCCCACCCAGCCAGCCAGATATCCCACCATGGAACGTGCTTGCATTGCAGGGAGTGTAAGTTGTCTCTCAGGATGTCAGTCAGTGGTGTCCTGCTGTTTGTTGGTGCACAGTTGGCAGCAGGGCCTTGTGCTCCCCACAGCAGTAGCCAGTGTCAGCCATCTTGTGAGTCCTTCTCCACTCCCTGTGATGTGAGCATGGTTCAGGGTGGTGTTGATGGGCCAGTTGTGAGGCTGAGCAATGTCTGTGACTACAACTCCCATCATGCTATTGCCTCCACCCCCTTCCCAGCATGCCCATGCTTCCTTCCTTTTGACTCTGCTTCCCTGTGGGGTGGGCTGGCTGTGCTGACAGGATGGCTGGGAGTGTTGTCCTGGCAGTTGTTTGGCTAAGAGTCCCAAGAGTGTCCCTGTGCTTCACACAACATAACCCAGGGTGGTGGTGCTTTGTGGGATCTTGTGTTAGGATGGAGGGCATTGCATTCTACCAGGTGGGTACTGTGGAGTTTGTGTTGGGGGGGGTGTGAGGGGAGGTGCTGGTGACTATGGTCAGTGCTGCAAGTCCCCCTTCCCACCCAGCCAGCCAGATATCCCACCATGGAACGTGCTTGCATTGCAGGGAGTGTAAGTTGTCTCTCAGGATGTCAGTCAGTGGTGTCCTGCTGTTTGTTGGTGCACAGTTGGCAGCAGGGCCTTGTGCTCCCCACAGCAGTAGCCAGTGTCAGCCATCTTGTGAGTCCTTCTCCACTCCCTGTGATGTGAGCATGGTTCAGGGTGGTGTTGATGGGCCAGTTGTGAGGCTGAGCAATGTCTGTGACTACGACTCCCATCATGCTATTGCCTCCACCCCCTTCCCAGCATGCCCATGCTTCCTTCCTTTTGACTCTGCTTCCCTGTGGGGTGGGCTGGCTGTGCTGACAGGATGGCTGGGAGTGTTGTCCTGGCAGTTGTTTGGCTAAGAGTCCCAAGAGTGTCCCTGTGCTTCACACAACATAACCCAGGGTGGTGGTGCTTTGTGGGATCTTGTGTTAGGATGGAGGGCATTGCATTCTACCAGGTGGGTACTGTGGAGTTTGTGTTGGGGGGGGTGTGAGGGGAGGTGCTGGTGACTATGGTCAGTGCTGCAAGTCCCCCTTCCCACCCAGCCAGCCAGATATCCCAGCATGGAACGTGCTTGCATTGCAGGGAGTGTAAGTTGTCTCTCAGGATGTCAGTCAGTGGTGTCCTGCTGTTTGTTGGTGCACAGTTGGCAGCAGGGCCTTGTGCTCCCCACAGCAGTAGCCAGTGTCAGCCATCTTGTGAGTCCTTCTCCACTCCCTGTGATGTGAGCATGGTTCAGGGTGGTGTTGATGGGCCAGTTGTGAGGCTGAGCAATGTCTGTGACTACGACTCCCATCATGCTATTGCCTCCACCCCCTTCCCAGCATGCCCATGCTTCCTTCCTTTTGACTCTGCTTCCCTGTGGGGTGGGCTGGCTGTGCTGACAGGATGGCTGGGAGTGTTGTCCTGGCAGTTGTTTGGCTAAGAGTCCCAAGAGTGTCCCTGTGCTTCACACAACATAACCCAGGGTGGTGGTGCTTTGTGGGATCTTGTGTTAGGATGGAGGGCATTGCATTCTACCAGGTGGGTACTGTGGAGTTTGTGTTGGGGGGGGTGTGAGGGGAGGTGCTGGTGACTATGGTCAGTGCTGCAAGTCCCCCTTCCCACCCAGCCAGCCAGATATCCCACCATGGAACGTGCTTGCATTGCAGGGAGTGTAAGTTGTCTCTCAGGATGTCAGTCAGTGGTGTCCTGCTGTTTGTTGGTGCACAGTTGCCAGCAGGGCCTTGTGCTCCTCACAGCAGTAGCCAGTGTCAGCCATCTTGTGAGTCCTTCTCCACTCCCTGTGATGTGCGCATGGTTCATGGTGGTGTTGATGGGACAGTTGTGGGGGGGCAATATGTGTGACTGCGACTCCCATGATGCTATTGGCTACACTGACTTGGCCAGCATACACAGAATTCCTTCCTTTGAGTGGTCTTCACTGTGTGTTGGTGTTGTTGTGGTGGCTACATGTGTGGATGTGTGTGTTAGTTCTATTTGTGCCACTGCCTAGCTATAGTTGTGGTTGTGTTTGTACATGTGTTGGCACAGTTGGATGTGACTTTTTTGATGGCATGTGTTGTGTTTATCTGACTGACATACACATTTTGGGATGATTCTGTTCTAGTTGCTGTGTAATTGCTATGAGTGCATGGTTTGACTCTCCCCTTGACAGTGATGTGTGTGTTTTGTGGCAGTATATTGTGTACATTTGTTGTGTACTCACCAGGCTCTGGGATGTCCTCTAGTCCATATATGCTCACTGGCGGTAGGATGGCCCGCACCTTCTCCTCCCAGGGCCTGAGGTATATTGGCTTGGCAGGAGGGCCACTGCCGGTGTGTTGGCTGTTGATGTAGTCTTGCTTCAGCAGTTTCCGTACCCTCCTGCGCACGTCATACCACCTGTTCTGGATGTCGGTCTTTGTGCGCCGACATGGTGATTGGGCGTTCACCCTGTTGATGATCCTCTCCCACATCTTGGTTTTCTGCGACATGGGGGTCTGTTGGACCAATGTGCCAAACAGCTGTGGCTCTACCCTGAGGATCTCGTCTACCAGGACTTCCAATTCACAATCTAGGAACTTGTGATTCTTCTTGGGGGGCATGGTGATGGGTGGTGATGGTGGGTGATGTGTGTGTTGGTGTGCAGGTGAGGGTGTGTGGGTGTGTGTTGTGCTGGGTGTATGTGAGGTAGGTATTTGTTGGTGTGCTGCTGGTGTGTGGCTTGTGTGAGGGATGAGCTGTGGGTGTGTGGTTGCTTTCTCTTGGGTGCTGGCAGTGGAATGGCATTTGCAAAGGCTCATGGTAGTGATTTGTGTCCTTTATATAGGTGGAGTTGTGGGTGTGTCTTTGTTCTCTGTCCCCACCCCCCCAGTATTTATTGGCTTGGTAATTGCTTGTTTGGCCTTTTTTTGGTTGATTTTTCCTTTGTGCTGTTTGTGTATGTTGGAAACGTTCTTGTGACTGAGTCGGACCCTGCATTGGTCTCGTACGGTGTTTTCCGTTTCGTTCACGCTGTGTTTGTGCAGTTTTGTATGCTGCGTACGCGTCGGTCGCGGTGTATTGTGTTGCTTCGGCTCGGTTTTGTATGCGTGTCGGTCGTACGGCTTGTCCTCCGTCCGACTCGGTCGTGTTTTTCGCGCCTTGCATCGTACTTTGCGGGTTGGAGTTGGCGGGTACGATTCGGTCGGATTTGTTCCGGGTGCGTGTCGGTCGGTTGGATTCGCGTGTTTTTCCGGCCGGATTGCTATTTTCCGAGCGGCTCGGTCGGTCGGCTTGGTTTCCTGACGTGTCGGTCGGATTTATCGCGGCTTGCATCGTACTTGGCGTGTCGGGCGCCACTGGTACGTGTCGGTCGGTAATTTTTCCGGCTCCGAGTCGGTCGGTGCTTTTTCCGGCCCGAATCGGAATCGA
>CAWUFW010021745.1:0-112790 GCA_963921515.1 Calotriton arnoldi | reverse complement strand
TGTGCTGGTTCAATGAATTTACATATACGTTTTGCGTTTAAAGTTATTATATAATAAAGCGAACACACTAATAATATCACAAATAAAAATCTAATTCTTTGTGTACTATGAAGTTCAAGAGCATCTTCAGGAATAAGACAGAAGTCTTTTCATAAATTTGTCACCATCTTTTAAACACACATCTATGTCCCCAGATTGAAAAAGATTTTATATGTACTATGAGTTTTAGATTTCAAGTACACTTTAATATTTCTTAATTAGGTTTGCCTCCAGTCTTTTAGAAAATCTAAAAATCCCCCCGCTATGCTCCTGTAGATGATTTATTCTATTTTGAATCATCTCTTTGTCTTAGTTTCAGGCTCAAACAGACTAGTAGATAAGCTGAGGCCAATTCACTTGTTCAATCTTATTCCATCAGATAGAAACAGGCAGCTATTTTAGGGTTCCAGCTGTGGTCATAATAAAGATTTCTTATTAACCTTCAAATCTAAATCAGCCATAAAGGCCGTTTATTTCTATAGGTGTTTAAGTGTAATTTCAAACCAATATAGAACAGCATGTCAACATATAATAAGATTGGAAAAGTGATTTCCTGTGACTTTTCAGAATCTTTAACTTCCATCAAGGCCTCGTTTCCGGTGTTTATATACAGAGCAAATAGGAAAAGGCCAGCACACACAGCCCTGTCTAACTCCTTTCTCTATGTAGAAAGATCTAGTACACTCCTTGTAATCCATGATAGAGCTGTATCTGTGTAGAGTTGTCTGAGTTAAATCAATTATCGATTTCTCTGCTTCCACCAGCCTCTGCGTAAACCACTTAGTTACTGTAGCAATAAAGCGGCGAACGGGTCTGGATGCCATATAGGAATGGCCGGTCTTTGCAATTGTGTATTTTGCCGCTGTGGGCTCAAGTTCAGACATTGGTCTGAAGGTTTCCCCTCCCCTTCCTGAAGTACGTACTGAACTTGTTAAAAGTTTCTCATTCGTCTCTTTTAGTTTCTCAAGCCACTGTTTTAAGTGAGACCACGCTCCATAAGTTTTACCGTGCTATCTATCAGTGATATAGGCGATAATTATCCAGGTTAGATGGATGCTTTCCCCATAAGCAGGTATTTAAGTTGAATGTTTCCAGGAAAATTAGGCCTTTTGGCTATTGAATGAAAACAATTGTCAGTAGGGAGACCATAATTCTATATTCGCAAAAAAACATCAGCAGAGTCTAGTCTGACCCCTACTGCTTTCATAGAAGAGAGACAGGAGAGAGCAAGCTCAATTTCTTCTAAATTAAAGGACACAGATTCGTCACCCTTAGAATAGCATGCCTCAGTTGGGAAGGATATTTATCCTTTTGGAATATAGCTGGAAATAGGTTGTCAATTATCGTAACATGTGCACATCAAGGTTGGTCCCTCCTTTTCCAACCATAAGAGGTAATCACAGACCAAAGGCTTTGCTGTCATTTTGGGTAAAGCTTGCTAAATTATCATGCCTCCACCTTCGGTATGCACCTATTTGCTCTATACATTTTGAATTTCTTGAGTTCGGATTAGTCTTTTCTCTTGGTTGAGTTTTGTTTGCGTGGGGTTGCTGAGGCCTGGGCATGTTTGTAAAACCAACATTCACGAACCATATGGGTAGGCCTTGGGTGGGTTAATTGTAGATTTAACTCTACTAGGATCTTTCAAATGCTTCAACCACCTCTATGTCAGTGTCTTGGGATCCAGAAGCAAGCGGGACATCGTTGAGTGGTATTTATAGTCTTAGTGATTAAGAGACCTCATCGCTATCCCACCTTGTGCATACCATTTTTCTTGCAAGATTGTGTTTTGGTGCAAGATTCCTGATCTTTTTACCATCATCCCTCAAGCCATATTACATGCAAGCATCCATGGTGCACTAAATTCTGTCATTTTAACTGTTCTTTCCAAATGATGCTGCTTCCAAACTTATACAGATGAATTACATAGTCAGTCATAGACCAGTGATCTGTTCTTTGAAAAGCCAAGACAAATTGCAGGGTGGGAACTGTGTGGATGGTATCTAAAATTTGCTCATTCCTAGGTTCTAAACTTAGTCATCAGGATGGAGTTTAGCAAACTGTAAGGTGAAGTGCATAAATGGGCTATTTGCAGAGGCAGCTCATCCACATGGGTAGAGCCGGCTCTAGGCGAGTGCGATCAGTGCCACCACCGGACGTGACTTGAAAATTAGAGGGCGTCATTTTCTCAAGTATATTATCATGTTAAAGCACCTGCTGCCTCGTTCCGGCCTCCAGCAGTGCACAGGCATCAATTAAAATGTCAAGATCTATCAGTGATTAAGTGTCTTCCTGAAGAAGTTTGGAGAGTTTGTCTGAGCTCTTTTGTCTCTTCCTAAGGTAGCGCAGAGGTTAAAATACCTGCTAAGAACATTAATACCATGAAGATAACAAAGTGCATATAATGTAAATAGGTCAGTAGGTTACTGCTTCTGTGGAAGCGCTCTGTCTTTTGTTACTTGTCTTTTTATATGTCAAAATCCTATTATAGAACATTGAGCTGTAATAAGTAAGGCTGCTACAAACTGCAAGGTATATGTTAGGTATATGTTTTTGCAGTTATTATCTAACCTTGCCAAGGGTTCTTTAAGGTGAAAAGCAATTCTTATTATTAAAGAGAACCCTAACAATGATGTTATACTTTAGAGTCTGAACTGTTCTTTTCCAGAATAAGGACTCTTAAACTACATTTGCTTACCAGTATCGATGACATGTCACTCCTACACTACACCTTGTAGTCATGTCTGATGTAACATTTCTAAACACTTGGTTTACACACACATATGATTGTCTCTCTCCCAATGTGTGTGTGATATAAAGATGCTCTGACATCTTTCAATGGTATGAGTGGTGCTATAAAACTAAATGAATCTAGGAGACAGGGTTATGGAGACTTGGGGGGCATTGTTAAAGGGTGATAGTGAGGGAATCTGTAGCAGGGAGGTGGTCATTAGGGGCGCCAGCAAACATTTATGGCACAGGCGCCACCAGTGTTAAAGCGACCGGCACGCTGTGAGAGAGGAAGCGTCGTCCTGCATTCTGCGCAGTGCGAAGCAGAAACATAAATAATTATTTTAAATGCACCATTTTTATGCTCTGCTTCTCACCACTCTTGGCACAGAAAGGTATGCCTGATTCAGAACTGATCGGGTGGGCGTTCCTGCTCCAGCCAGGGGATGATGGCTTGCCACTGTTTGTGGCGTTGACTGTTTGGCGGCCGGGACCAGCCAAACCAGTCATACACTCTGCATTTTCTCTATGTAGGCCATACGGCCTACATGCGGCGCTCAACTCCCCCTGTGGTTAGGCATCTATTAATCTACCGCGCTGCCATTGCAGCGTTGTCGAGGTCCAACAGAAGGAGGAAGGCTATAGCTATGTGGGCGTTAGGCATGCAGAGAGGAGGCGCGACGCAGGACCGGAGCGGGTAAGTTTTAATTTTTTTAGTGCTTGTTCCCGTGCCCCCAGACTCCCTGTCCTCACCTGCGAGTCATGCGAGTAGAGGGTATTCAGAGATATCAAGGCTTTAAAAGTGGTGGTATTTGTAACATGGTGAGAACTACCCCCTTCGCTCTCCTCTAGCGATGGAAGGGCTGGGGTATTGGAGACTGATATCATTTAGATAGATCGGTTCACTTCCCGTTTCCTGGACACATATAATCTGGTTGTTATTTCATGTAGCCACTCCTTGTTATCCTTTTATTTTTATATCCACAATATTCCATGATAAAAAAATGGTGGCTCAAGATCTTGCCATTACAGCCTATTCGGTCACTCATAATATACATCCTCTAGTGCCCACTGGGGTCCAGCTACCTCTGAGGCCTTACTAATTACATTCCATTGCTCCAACATCGTCACTTTCTTGCATTCTTTCTATTTGGCCCTAGTAAGCTAGTTAGAGTAGGACAAAGGTGGTCACCAGTCAGTCACCAGGAGTCCAGGTTTTCTGATGGGGAGGAATCTATTTGTGGTGAGGATTGTCAGTTTTCTCTTAGAGATATAACAATTTCTATCAATATCAGGACCAATAACATATCTGTCCTATAGGGCTGGGGTTTTCAGGTTATAAGCTGGTCTGTAAAAATATCCAGAAGGACAGAGGATATATCTGAGACCTGGTGGCTGCTTGTTGCTGGGAGTTGTGCTAATGGTCGCCTAACCTTAGCGTTGTCAAAGTAGAACAATGCAATCCCATTTAATCCTTGAGTGAATAGCCAACCCAGGGTGTTCTCTAGCCCACCAATCAGATAGTTTTGAATATGAGACCTATCCTGTGTTTGAAGTCAATGCCTGCCTTATTCATAAGTTGTGCATTGGATTATTGTGCCAATAAATTTAGGACTGGTGTATTAGCAATACTAAGACAGAAGAGAGAGAGACGGGCAGCTCATGGAGACATGTAGCAGCCTGGCAGTTACCTCTCCTCATGCGCTCAGAAATAGGGCAGGGCGTTTTTGTCCCCTAGTAGGAGTTTCTTGTTTCTTTGGCGGTCTAGCATCATCCCCTTCTGCTGGCTTTTAGGTGTTGCAGTAACTAGTCTCAATGTGGCATGCTGCCCCTAGACAGTTATTGCTTCCATCTTTAACCGAACTGAGTTGTTGTGCCTGTACTCTACACAGTGGCTCTAGGATAGACATGACTCTTGGTATTATTTGGCCCCATGTTTCCTCAGTTGATAGGTTCAGGATTCAGATACAGTGGGTAGTACATTTAAGATGAATTCTGTTGACAGTACGTTGGCTTATCATTTTATCTAAAACTATAAGAACAAGTAACCATTTCATTATATTTTGGATCTTTTAACAATAGGAATCTAGCCATTTGCCTTATAAGGATTTAAAAATTAGAGATGAGTTTTCCCAATGAATATCTATTTAGAATTCAACAGACACTATGTAGTTTCATATTTCTAACTGAAGGATTTGGAGTGGTCTGAATAGATGAGAGGTCTTTACCAAGTCTCTTTGATTTCTTAAGTATAGGTTCATGGGGACCTCCTTTTCCTTTACCAAGTATATCTTTGCTTAGGGGGCATTGCAATGCTGCCTGAGGGGATAGAATAAGGGGAGCTAAATCACCATGGGATACACTTTCTCCTTATCAACTCCTTCCTTTATTTCGTTCACTTGAAATAAACTGACAATAGTGTCACTCATTTAATTACATTGTCAAGATCCTACACCGCCAAGTGAAAGCCTCCGTTCAGTTAATGCAATTTCCTTTAAATATCAGTGGTAACTATTAAGGAGTCAAGAGCTGTCATAGTTGCCCGTCCAGGTCGTTGCAGTATCTTCTTCTTCCCCTACATTTAGTAGGGTTTCCGGTAATTAGAGTCCTTAGAATCAAACATTAGGGAAGAGCCGAGCCAACCTCCTCAAGACTTTGGCGGGCGCAGACGGACCCGCCTTGGCCCAGGCTCGCCCAGGCGCTGTCCCGAACCGCGCCTGCACGCGTCCTCACTGTGGGAGCCAATGCCACGAGTTAGCTCACTCCAGGCGCTGGGATTGCGTGACATTGGCTGACAATGGCCCATGAGGTGCTGTAGTCTCCTTTCCCAGAGACGGGCGTCCCACTGCGAGCAATGCGAGGTGAGTGCCTCCAGGCGCTGGGATTGCGTGGCGTTGGCCTTCAGTAAGCCATGAAGGTGCCATGGGCTTGCCGTCCTCCTCTCCCCGACAGGCGTCCGCACTGCGGGCCAATGCACAATGGGAACATCCCGGGTGCTGGGATTGCGTGACATTGGCGGCAACGACCGCTAGGTGCAGGAGCTTGTAGTCTCCTCTCCCAGGTTTTGGCGTCCAATGTATTGGCCTCAGTGCCAGTATTACCTATCAAATCTTAATTTCCCAAAAATGTGACTAGTAACATAAAATCACCTTATACCACGATATCTTACATCAACATGCCTGCCTCAAGTACTGTGAAGCAGTTGAAACATTCCATTCATACACACAGTGACAGGTGGTCCCAGAGCACACCACATGGTGGACTTGGCAGGCTTTGAGCCACCACTAATTATATACTCTTCCTAAAGCTTGCTGTATGCCGTCATACTCATTTCTCCATCTTTGCAACAGCATAATGCCACCATGTGACATGGTACTACTTTTCCTCCACCTTTACATCCCCACCAAGCCAGTGTTCTGCTTTCAATACTCAAAAAGTATATTCTCTTAGAAAGTATGCTGTTTGCCTCTTTATAACACCAAAAACTAGGGTGCTAATTATATATTACTACTAGGGCAGTTTATGTAAGGGCTCACTCTCCTGTTTGTGCCATAGCGCCGTTAACTGGTCTCCAGGCATAAGCTTAGGGACAATACACCTGTTCCAGAAATTGCACTGCCACACTTAATTCTCTGCGGTCAGGAACAAAAAGACTTTTGTTCCGGGACCTAAAGATATCTTTATACCACTGGAAGGAACTGATCCAAGCGCAACTCTAATTCATGAACCAGAGAAAATCTCTACATAAATTGCTTTACCAAACAACGGGCCATCACACATGCCCATATGGGATCACAGAGGCAGCGTGGTTGGGGTTTTAATTTGTCAGTTTAGTAAGTACAATGCCCTTCCCATTAATAACATTGTTATATAATTCTAACTGGTGTGTCTCAACTGTCTTCTTCATTGGTCGATGGACCATTAGTTGAAGAGTTGATGAGTGACTATGATTAACTAAGTTCCAATATTTAATAAATAACCACCAGAGTCACTTCTTCAGTTGTGATTTTATCTTATTAATATAATATTAAATGTATTTAGATTGTCAGTGCACACTGAGATTACATATAAGAGAACAAATTATCAAGCAATGTAATCAAAATGGATCATTTGCATTGATATCAAAGCGTGCATAGAATGAGGGCAAATTTTTAGCATAAATACTTTGCAGAAATATGTTGCAAAATTGAAAGCAATTGAGAGGGTGTGATACCCTGGGATCAAGAAACCACTTCCTTGGCCGAGGTTAGCTGACAGAAAGTCCCCAGAGATAGGCTCAAGAGGACAAAGTGTAGGACAGATGCAGCTAAGTTTTGCCATAAACTAACAACTAAAAATTAATCTCCCAATCAATCTACCTTGATCTAGTTCTCCTCGGATACAGTCTCCTCCCAACTACTCCCGCAACGTTCTGCGTGCCTACAAAGCGTTCTCCTGGCTTTGTGCTGGTCTGCTCTCTCTGTGTGTCTGCATTTTCTATGGGTCCCAGTCGTCTCTTCTCTCTGATCCTGCCACCCGGACTGCACTGCTACGGGGCCCGCACTGCCTCAGGTTCGTCTGATCTCTCTCCGACCCTTCTCTCTCTCTGTCTTCCGATCTGTCTCGTCTCATCTGTACACCTAATTGCAGAGATATCAATTATGCCCTTCTATTTAGCTCACTATCTTGCAATGTTGCAGTATCAGCCAAAGCTACCGGTCATGATTGGTTGTCATAAATCATACTAGAATTAGCCTCATCAGTTCTCCTCTGATCTATCCCTATGCCCGGTTCTAACAAAGGAAGGATTTAGAGACCAATACATTAAACATACCCACTAGCATTCATAATTATACATTTTTGCCATTGTACATTATGATATCCGCTACATTCAAATTGCACATAGTAGTGGCTGTTCCCACAGTCGCTATTAGCATCTTGGCACATAAACAATAGGATACAGGTCAACATGGCCTTCACCTGGATTACATCAGCTGTTACACATTCTACAGTCTGCAAGCGAGCCTTCATAACCTGCTTACTTGTATTTGTATGGCCTTGCTTATCACCATGCGTCTCAGAAGCGCTTTGAATAACAGATATTTGTGTTACCCAACTCAATAGTGGTACTCATTTTATCGACCTCAAATGGATGAAGGCTTCCAGAGTGGACCGCTGAGTTGAACCTGTGACCATGAGGAGTGAGCCACAGGCCCTGCAGTGGATGCATTAGTCTACTAAGCCACCAGACCCGGCTGGCGCATACGCGCTTCATAGAGCCAAGCCAACCACATGTTAGTTTAAACAAAGGCCATTTTCACATACAGGCCCAATCCACGTACTAAAGTAAAGACA
The DNA here is from genome assembly GCA_963921515.1 of Calotriton arnoldi. NCBI lineage: Eukaryota > Metazoa > Chordata > Amphibia > Caudata > Salamandridae > Calotriton > Calotriton arnoldi. The sequence continues at coordinate 104,687 of CAWUFW010021745.1, read as the reverse complement.
AACACAAAAAGAATATTAATTATTAAATAAAACCCGTATATAGTTACACTCCACCATACTAATACCCCCGTATTAATTAAATCCTATAAAGCTATTAATTTAACTTAACCTTTTCGTTATTTATTTTTAACATACAAAATGTGCAATACCAATATAGCATAAACAAGCATTAGTACGGTTTCAAAGCATAAACAATGATTAATACGTGCTCATGCCACATGGTTTAGTATATTATGTAAAAAAATGTTTGCCCTAAATTAAATGTTATTGCATTCCAGAAGTTGATTAAGATTAAATTTGCAGTCAATACATTATTATGGGGTTATACCAATTTCATGAGGATGTGTTACAAACCTCACTCCATCCAGAACCTATGGGATGCATTTCTCAAAATTGCACTTGTAAAGCCACTCGGTAATCGGCCATCAAAGGCGAGGGCTTACGTGTCAGCTGTTGTTTTGTGTATTGATGTTGGAAAAGCAATTAAATGGCAAACTTTGCCAGCTTAAGGAACTACTGCTACGCAACTCTTGAAATTATTATTCTGTTAATTGCATCTGATTAAAGGCACAGACCCACCCCAGCACAATTAAGATCATCTTATGAATTGGATTCGGTCTACGAGGAGTGATGGGGTCCCTGGGACGCACAAAGTTCAGGGGAGGGGTACTTGCTCTCTCCCTTTGGTCAAAATATGTCTCATGGATGGGGTCTGAATTGCTTGCTGAAGTCTACGGGAGCGGCCATGCCTCCTCTCTATAATTAAATATAGCCCAAGACTTGGGTCCTCCAGACCATGAGCAGGGGAGGGGTAGGACATCGCCCTACCCTAATGCAGAAATGTTGGCCCAGAGAATGGGTTCTCGACAGCCTCCTAAGGTTTGGGGAGGGTGCCATGCATCCACCGTCCTATAGTGAGAGTATGGCTCCAGGGATGGGATCTGGGGCCCATTGAGCTGGGGGAGAGGGAGGCCCCAAAAGCCCACTAAACCCAATATTAATATGTTTAGCCCTGGGGTATGGTTACCGTGAGGCCTTTTTAAGGCTTGGGGAGGACCTTGCATCTGCCCTAAATATTTTGACCCTGAGGATGGGGTCCCTGGGCCAATAGTGGCTTGTGGTGGGGCGTGCTCATACCCTCCTCTATAAAAACAAGGGCCCCACAGTCAAGAGACCAACAGTAAGCTTGAGTGGCTGAACACCCCTCCTCCAGCGGGGTTCAGGTGCTTGCAGGGTTGGAAAGGCCGCACGGCATGCAGTTGCTTGACTGCAAAGGGAGCAGCTGAGATCTGACAGCAGGCCATGCTGCCAGCCAACCGCGCTGTGTGTCTGACTTGGGGGTTGGCTTTAGCTATGTTAATGAAATATTACTTTCGTTAAAAAAAAATTAGAATTATCACTGAAAAAGAACAGGGTCAAGTGACCGGTGTAGTTAGGTGTGATAAACAGACCAATGTTGTTTAAAACTTTTGAAATCCACTTAAAAATACATAAATTAAAGTGACATTATAGTTGGGTGAATATGTAAGTGCCAACATAACGTTTTGAACAAAACAAAATGCTGCAAATTCACTACCAGTTATGAATTACAGGAGAGATAGATATGAGTTACTTCCCCATGCTTACGGGGCACTTACCTTTCCTGGCTGCAGACGACATCTGCTCCTCCTCGGCCAAGGCCACAACCGCGGCCCACAGTCCTGCCCGGCCTCTGTACAGCCTTCGACACCGTCTTCCACTGCACTCTCACTTGGGCTCCGATGCCGGCAGCCTGAGGAGCCGCCCTCTCGACTGGATCCACTCCTTCTCACAGCCAGGCCCAAAATCGGGCCTCACCGCCCTTCCTGTCCGGACCCGCTGAGATCAACTGCAGAGTGCCCAGGGATCGTCACTCAGCCCCACGCTCTTCAACATCTATGGCCCCTCCACGCCATCGTCAGACAGCATGGACTCAGAATAGTTTCCTACACCAGCCTGTACCAGCTCATCCTCTCACTCTTAAGGACCCCCACACGATCAGACTCAGCCAGGAAGGAATGAAGGACGTCGCATCCTGGATGAGCAGCAGCTGCCTGAAGTTCCAGCTGGAAGACCAGAAGTCACACAAATCCTCGAGAACCCTCACCTCCTGCATGAGACAACACCTGGCGGCCCACATGTCAACAACCCTCCCCACCCACAGACCATGCCCGGAACACTCTGCATCATACCGACTCCTCCTCACTACATGACCCGACGGATCAACACCCGTCGCCTCCCTCTTTGGCACCCTCTGCATCCTTGCGACCTTCAAATGGGTCCCGAATCCAGAAAGACCATCACTTACGCACTCATAACCATGAACTGGACTATGGAAATGCGCACACTGGAAACCCCTGCTCCATAGCTCTAGACCATACACAGGGAACACCTCAAGCCAGACCACCGTCTCAGCATCCTCAACATGAACACATCATCACCCAACACCTGCTTAGAGACCTCCGCTGGCTCCCGTCAAGAGAAATGGCAACCAGATACTCACCATACCACAAATGTCTCTCCTGACACCAGACCCCAATATCTCAACAAGAATCTCCTTCCACCGTACCCAAGAGAAACCTGTCCGATCCGCGACCTGCTTCCTCCCGAAACCCTGCGCATCAGCAGAAGCTCAGAGCAGTGGGAAAGGGCAGCTACTCACTACATCGTGTGAGGCCTGGAGCAGGCTCTGCCCTCAGGCATCCAGACGCGCCCCACTCTGCACCTTCAGGAAGAACCTCAAGACCTTGCTCTTCGGCGACCCGGAGCTGCCCCCGACCGCTTCCAGCACCTTGAGACCCTCACGGGTGAAGTAGCGTGGTGTGATGACTACAATTCCTGATTGATTGATTGATTCACTGTTTATGACTATCACATATAACACTACTCATGACATGTTCTATGACATCGTCTATGACTTCACTGATGGCATCTCATGTTTATAATTGATATGGCATCACTGATGACATAATCAATGAAGTGTGCTTGTTTTATAGTTTCACGTAGTGGCGGGTAAGTACCATATTACTTCTCTACCTAATTATATGCAGCCTGTGTCCAACTAATGGGGTGTACTATAACTGAAAACACATGTGCTCCTAATGCATCATAGGTGTGTAGAGGTATTTAACACGTTATAAATCTTTGTATTCAGGAGTAACTCACTGTGTTGCAGAGTGGCTATGACGACTTGTGTCCAATGTGCTCCTTTGGGCTTTTGATTCTGCAGAAAAGTTTAAAACAGGGCAAAGATTCTCGCAGTGATACTAAGTACTGTAGCGCAGCTTTGGTATTTGAAGAAGAATCATCTCAGCATGTGAATTTCTACCATAAGATGAAGACTGTGGTGCAGGTTCTAACCAATTTACATGTTCTTGATTAGCTATAAGATAAACTATCTTGTAAAAGTTTTCTACCACAATTATGTTCACTTGAGTAGTATGACCTTCTTTCTTCCCACAGACCTTGGGTATTTTAAGTGAATAGTATCTCTTTGGACTAAGCTTTTTTTCATCAGGTAGTTAATGTTCTTAGTAGATACTTGTTAATGCCTCTGTGGGAATACATTTCTCTCATGAGAGTTCATTGTCTGCAAACAGTGTGGTACAGAGTAAACTCTCTCATGGAGTAAATGCTGTTTACAGTATAGCTTTTCTGCTCCTATCACTTCCATTTCTCCCTGTGGGTTGGTTGCTGTGAAGGGTCGGGATACAGGTAATGGTCATAGTAGAGACATTAATTATAATCCAAGTTGAGTATCTGGAGGAACTTGAGGCCACACATATTTACAGAGATAAACTTACTGGGTGTCTGCCTTTTGTGGCATTCCGATGGCGCTATTCTCCTGACCATATTAAAAGTGGGTTATGGATTTTGTGGTTTTGTGGTTTAACTCCGCGTTGTGAATATGTGTTTCCTTTCCTTGTAGTATCTGCGTGAAAAGTGCGTCATGGATGTTTGCTGTGCAGGTGTTCCACTGCAAAACATTGCTTTGGACACCTGACCCAGATTTACATTCCTAACCCGGTAGCCAGAACTACTTGCCATGAGTGGCGCAACGAGGAAAATACTTTTGTTCTCACTCCTTTTCCTTTTTCTATAGGTACATTCTGCAGCATACGAAGAAGCAAAATGCATGTAATGATCATTTATGTGCAGGAAGGTGTCAGCCCTTGCATAAATGATCATTGAAATAATATTGATTGCTGCGCTTCTATGTGTGCTGCAAAATGCAGCACATAAATGACAAGTACCATTATTGATTGTTTATGTGCAGGAAGGGACGCAGCTTCATGCATGTAATCATTCCCTACAACTGTGCACCCTTGCACCATGGTGCAGGTGCCTGCGTGGCGCTAGACAGCTAGTTTTAGCTCCAGTGCTAGGAAAACCACGGGTACGCCATATTGTTGTAAATATGGTGCATCACTGTGTTTTGGAAATGTAAGAGGCGCATGCTGCTCCTCACTCAACATTGAGCATATGTGCCTTGGTTTTCTGAACTTGATTTGTGTGCCGATTGAACCACTGTGTGCAGTAAAGGAGTTACCATGTCACATTAGCGATTATTAATATGAACTCAGCTACCATGAAGTGTATGGTATAGGAATCAATATTCATGCATAACACAAGGTTGCTTCACCTAAGGAGGTTGTGTGGTGACATGTGATGCTTTAAATTATTGCCAGAGCAACTAGGTACTTGCACCGACCTCTAATATCACGCACTCCTTTATTAAAGTGTGTGGTACAAAGTATCTTGGATGATATCATCAGGTTCAAACATTATATTTACGTCTTTCTGACATATTCCACTAACTATGGCCAAGCATTCTTCAGCACATGGAAGGTCTGTTTCTATCATGACACTCTTTGTTGTGATAAGCAGTTCACCTATATTCCTACTGTACCTTCCATTTCCTGCACAGTGCAACCTTTTTACAATAGAACGTTTTAATATGAGCAAAGTGGGCTCTGGTGGGGCCCCAGCTATTTTCAGGAGCCCCCTGATGCAACCAGCTCTTTTCTACAGAGAATCTTGCCTGATGACTTTTAATAATTCTTCAACAAACAATTATAATTCGTTTTCCTTCCAATTTTATTTTCAATAATGTGGGTGATGTGTAGAGTCTATGGAAGACGTGTTTAAGTTTCATGCAAACTTCAGAAAACTTTCTTTTAGAACAAAACAGGACCCACATATAGAAATGGGAGGGATACAAAGATCGTTATGACTACAATAGTGTGTGCTGTCTCTATCACTATCCATATCTCTAAATACTTGATGTAAACAAATTCAGAATTTGGACTTGTGCCTGTGCACTTAGTGACCTAGCCAAGGTGCACTTGAGCGAAACTGGAACATAAATTCAAATTTGTTCTGAACAGGGACCAAGATGTGTTTGGCCCAAGACCCCCAAAATCCTTTGGAATGTCCCTGCCCAGGGGTCCTGACTGCTATTACACATGGAACCACGTGAATACGTGTAAGAACAAGGGCATATTAGCAAGACCAGTGATAAAGTATAGCCGTTTTGTGTTGAGTACATTAAAGCATGATAATGGGCTTGATAATATGCGTTATAAATCCAATAGAGAAGCCCAGGTTAGATATCATGCATCAACACCAGGCTTTCTATAAGAATCTATAGCACATATTATGAAGCCGTACTCATGGATACAGCTGTTTGATTTTCCTGCCTTCAAGCAGCGATAATTTTATCGCGGTCTTGCTAATACCCAAAACTAAATAAGCAGAGAGAGGGCTGCATGTGGCAAAGAAACAATATGTGAGTATATAAGTTGAGGAGTACACAATGTTTCTATGTAAGTCTCATGCACTCATTCATGTTCTCCTTGTGCTGTACCACTATTCAGGTTTTTAGCATTTCACATTGCACATTGCTCAGGAAGAGTTCGTTAGATTTTTCAGTCGAAGTAACTTGAATAGTACAGATTTTCTGGGATCTTTAGGTGTAGGTTGTTCCCTCTGTTACTGATAGCTTTGCAACGTCACTAACTTTTGCACTGCAAATACGGAGAGTGTCAAGGGCATATTCCAGTCGCTTGCGGGAGATATTAGTGGTTTTGTATTTTCCTGCAAATGTCTCAGAAGTGCTTCATGTAACTCACAGTGTGAACAAGTAATAACACCAAAGTGCTATGTCTACAGTATCACTTTTAATGTAATGCTAACAAAATCATGGTCTCCGTTCTTCCTATGCCTATTCAACGACGAGGGCAAGATTTACAGGACAGCGCATCTCTGCATGTTATGTTGTGCTTGAGGGTCGTCGGTTCCAAACTAAATCCTAACAAAAAAACATAGCAGCCACCATGGATGTCAGCATTTACAATGCGGCGCTTTTTAAAATGTGAAGTTGACGAAAATAGTCATGCATCTGGTAATGAAAGGTAACGCATTGCTGGGTCGTGTAAGCACGGCGCAGCTCGGCGTACTCCCAGATCTTATTCTGGCCCGTGTGGCATGTCCTCCTTTACGCCTGAGTTTTGGCGCGAGTGGCGTGGCTCATTGACGCCAGTGAAATCTCAGCGAATTTTACGCCGGTCACTTTGCGGACTCTTCTTGGGCATACCCTGCGCCCACGCCCTTACCTGGCGAAGGTATAATGTGGCGCGAGCTTACAAAGTGTGTATCTCCTAGATAAATGCGTTGTAAATATTAACAGCACGTGGCGCATTGTTTTTAGAACGCCGCTACGAACACAAAAGTGGCTGTGGGCTCAAGTAAGAAGTGACGCAAGGGAAGACATAAAATCTGCCCCCAAAATATATATAATAATAGGAATTTTGCACAGTAAAATAATATACTTATGTTAACACAATAGTATCACACATTAATAGTGAAGAACATAGCCTGTGCAGAACAAGTGATACAAACTATATATACAACATTAAGCTTTTGGCTGTACGGTGACAAAAAGTGTTAATAACGTGTGTGTGTGTGTGCATCAGCACTTGTAACATAGAATGACAGAAAGTGTGGCAAAACAGCACATCTTTATAAATCAAAGGCAATATGCTTTACTTACAGCTATATTTGGCGCTCGCGTCGTATGCTGTGGGTATGTTTTTACTTCCAAGCGAACAGAAATTGATTAGGCGGGTGTTGTCTATAAACACTCTATAACCAGGCTGGTACAGGAGCACCAGGCGTGTCCTGGATTGCTTTAGAAATACAAGACAGTAACTTATTAGGAGACCGCCTGGAACAGCGAACTGATGAAATGCATTTTCCAAAATAAGACTCACATGCAGGGTACCCCAACTACTACTCTAGGATGATTCAATGTAACACAGTCCTTAGGTCAAATGCCCATCCTGGGGCTTGTCTTCAGTATGAGTTATCAGCCCTCCCCCCCCTCCCCCTTCTCCCCCACCTCCCCAAGAATCATCCGCTCCCCTCTGGCCATCCTGTAATTTTGTAGGGAGGGTTGGGATAATTTGATTTTTGCACCACATTGCATAATCGCGCTAACTAGTGTTTTCGCGCTATATATTTAACACATTCATTTTTTTTTCCTACTTTTTGTATGTGTACATATATTTAATGTAATCTCATTGGTTTTATATTAATTGTGTAGATTTTCACAATTGTTTTGATATTTTTGTTTTGGGTATTGTTCTGTTTTCTTAGTTTTTAATGTGTGAGGCTATATTTGGTATGCCCTTGTTTGGTATTGTTTTATTTTGGATATTTGTTCTGCTAACATTTCTGTCATTATTTTTATCCTTTGCTAGTGAAGTTTAAAGATTCAATATTTGGCCGATATGTTTATTTCAATGTGATTTTCGAAATGATACCATACAACCACCATAAGTTGGTGCAGCCTAGAAGTAGAACAAGATGTAAGTAATAAGCTTACCTAGTTATTGTTTCAGTGCTATCTGAGACAACAGAAATATGTCTAGGACTATGAATACTATTGGGACGTAGAGTAGCACAGAATTAGTAAGAGCAGCATATATAATAATTGTGTTATTTCCATTAAAATACTAGCAAAGAAAGCAGAGCTTTGTCTTACTCTACAATCAACCTGACCTGGAGTAGTGGTACCTGTAGTAGAAATGATGATAGTTGACTTTTATGTAAGCTAGGACCTGATTTAGAGGATGATGGATATGGAAATGTTTAAAATATCAGAAGAAGTATTGAATCTGTGGAGAATTCCTAGAGGTAGGCCTGGTGGAGGCAATTCTATCAATCTCAAATTCTAATTTAGATGTGGCACATTATTCTGGAAAGAACATAGATGTGGCAGGAAAGGCAGCAAAATGCATTAGCTTTCAACATATAGATTAAAACCCATATATAAAGGTTGCAATACATGTGAATGTGTAAAGTTGTGGTAATATCTATGCCTTCAATAAAGCATTAATAATAATAATTAAAATCTGTTTTCCCGTTTTACTGATTTTACAGATAAATACAGACAATCATTTATTTTCTTGTCTGTTTTATTTTAAATATTAGTTAAACGGAAATTAAGAATCTGCTTTTAGTGAATTCTAAATACACTTTGCCATCACTACTGGGCCAATAATTGTGGATTGATAATTGAGGTTATAAAGAAAAAAATTTTAGTAAGAAGGCTTAAACAGCTTAGTAAGAAAATATGTACAAGGCTGGAGAACAGAAATGTGCACTTATTTTTTCATGTACTCTTAGTGCATTGATTTTATCTTCCACATGGTGTTCATATTACTGAAACCTGGCAGGCATTCAAACATAGCTCCATGTTGTTGGTCCCAAATAAATGTGGAAATATCACCAGATTTCAGCTTGATTTTCCTGGAAACATAATAGTATGGATAAAATGCAGATAAAGTTGACAAAAATAATATGAATAATACAGGCAAAGAATGTCAAAAATAAATGCCATAAAACGGGGAGCCTAATAATAGTACATTTATTTACACGTGCTTTTGTAATGCAAACTATGATTTTCAGGTTCCAAGCCTTATGTGCTCCAATACTTTCTTGTATGTCTTGATCATTTATTTCATCATCCCGTCTATAACCATTGCTAAATCTAGTTTATATCATATAATATACTAACATTTAATAATTAGAGCTATCTTATCCTACAAATTTTGATCATTAGCCTTCCTTTGTTGTGCATGTTGTCCCTTTGAGTCTATCTTTATGTTAACTACATCTTTGCCATTTTATCCATATTTTTTGATTCATATTTTCCCCCTTCCACATTGGCACACATACTAATAACAATATAATCCACATATTCTATGTATGATATGCATTGTATACAATTTCTGAACAAATTTAAATCTTTTAGCCACATTTCTTGGTTCTATTCTTATTTCCCATTTTCCATCTCCTTGAGTACTTCACTCCCTCCTACTCTCATCCCCATTTGCCTCTCCACATCTCTCTGTCCTACCACATCATGGTGCTCCCTAACAGTTTCCCTTGAGTCCTACAACATCTCAACATAGCCTAACCTTCCAGCCTACTGCCCTTATATCACCCTCCCAAACCTAGCTATTGTCCTCTTCCTTGAATTACTTTCTCCACTGCTTGAAATCATCTTCCCCACTGATCTGCCTCCTCTGTAGAAAGTCCCTTCCCCCATCTGTATCCTTCTATTAACATTTCTCTCATGTTCCTTGCTTCCTTTGCAGCACCTCATCCTCTGTAAATATATTTCCATCTGTTTTACCACACTATCCTCCAAATCTGTGGCTCTTCTGTCTGACATATACTCAATTGTAGCCTGTGTCTCTCTAATACTATTTTTATTCTGCTTGCTTTATTGTCAGAGCCATCCATCAACATATCACTATCTGAGGCATTTCACTTCATGCTTTCTGCACAAAGACTGTTTATTAAATCATTATCATTGTTATTTTACAATGTATCATCATTCATGCTAATTCCCATATGAGAGTTGCACCAGGCCTCCATGGTGCTCTGAGGTATGATGAGAAAGACACCCACTCTGTTAGGTTATCCTTTATAAAATGATATATGCTTAAAAAATATCATTCAAGTCATATCGACAATTTATTTACTTGTAGTAATGCTCAGCCCATCATATTCTAATGTGGGTTGCAAATGATCTTTCGTCACCATTATTTAACTTAAAATGTTTATTTAGTAAATGTTTCATCCTGCTTTTAAAGGCAAGAAAGAAAAAGTGACAGAGGAAAAAGTAAGGGGAGAGGGAAGCAAAATTTACACTACTGGGATCTCCGCTGCTACCAAAAGAATAGCTTTCATTATAAACTCACCTGTGACCACTCTAAGTCTTTCTATCACACCTTCTAAAGTTCCTAGGAATCTTTGAACACCTTTTCTTGAGAAAGTGTCACAATACTCTACTCAGTACAGATCTTAATTTCATTCTTTTCTCACCTTTAGGACTAACCATCTTTTACGTACAGGTGATAATCTCCAGAAACCATATCAAAATCTAAAATGTTACTTCCTTTGGAGTCACTGTCTGGTTCATGTCTTGAAATTATTTATCCTAACTCTTTGGAACTTTCCTGTTCAACATTTCTTTTACCTCAGGTCTGTCTCTCGGTCAATTTGGGTAAGCTCAGGTGGTCCTCCTTCTAAAGAAAGCAAAGGCCATTACGTGAAACTGAGATACTTTTCCCCTTTACGGGGGACTCCTGTGACCTTGTTTGAACCGTACCATGAGCACTAGTGGGACAGGGTTTTTATCAGGACTAGTGGGGTAATACGGTTGTGGGGTGTGTGGATTATCATTGATTCTGGAGATTTTCCATCACAGAAATTCTAGAAAATGTGTGATTTTAGGCAAAGGTTTGAGGATATTGTGGGAAAGAAAATGTCTTTAGGCAAAATACCAGACACACCAATCTGGAATCCTCCTCATTGATGCTTTTTTTTTTTAATCATCTCTGTGCTTAGTAGGTTTCCATGTCTGTGTGAGCGCTCCATATCTGCATAGCTAACCATTTCGCTGACCTCCTCCCAAATATTGCTTTTGTGTTGCGGTTACTTGGTCCCTCCCACAAGTAGGTTCACCTTTGTTGCCAGGGAAATATGTGGAATGCTGGGTGACAGAAATTTGAGAATACCACCAGATTCTGGAACTTTACCTCACAAAAGTGAGTAAAATGTCTGTTTTTAGCCAATGTTTTGTGGTCTGCAAGGTCTTCTGGGCAAGAAATCCTCCATGAGAGCTATACAAGCCATACACCCCACTTGACTCCCGGTTGTCTAGTTTTCTGAAATGTGCAGATATTGTGAGTTTCCTGAAGTGGCAGCAGATGATCAGGAGTTAAGTTAACAGGTACCTACATTACAAAAACATTGGTTTGAGTGAAATACTGTCATGTTGTGAGTTCTGTGCACTTCCTACCACTAGCCTTTGGACCCACCCACACAAATTGAGTTTCAATTTTATGTGGAGGGCTTGTGTGAATGCTGGGTGATTAGAAATGTGTAAGTCACTGATTCCAGAATGTTCCTTCACAAAATGTAAAAGAGGAGGTATGATCCTGTCACTTGAAGGCAAAGTTTTTGTAACATTGTGGGAAAGTAAGTTAGACCAGCCACAGAGTTACACCCAGACTGGACACCTCAGGGTGTTCAGTTCTTAAATATGAGAGTTGTTATTGTTCTTAGGTCCATACACTTTTTGAAGTATAGCCATTCATGGGCCCAGCATTCATATGCCATAAGACAAGAAACACATAATCTGCCACCCCTCCCCAATCATAGAGCCACTTTTGCATACAAACACACCACCGACAAGCCTCTATACACACTTGCTAAAGCAAACACAGAGATGATGGACGGAGCGCTGAAACTTTCAGACACTCCAGCAGTGGCAGATCTGATTGGATCCATCATCGTTCTTTGGCTCACTTTCTCCACCCCCAGTTCAGACCCAGCCATATACCAAATCAGTCCTTGACCCTGTGCCTCATAGGAACCAGTCCAGCCCGAACTGCCAAGCCAGGTCTTCCTGGACCGGGAATCAAGCATCATGGGACAGGTTTCAGAAGGTAACACCCACTCATCAGCCAGGCTAGCTGGAATCAGTGGAAAAGTGAGCAAGGGACTGCGTCTGGGCATGCCCTTCCAACTTAAGGGCCAACAAAGCAAACACAAAAGAGATGATGAATGATAGGAGTAGCTGAAACTTTTAGACATACTCTTTAGAGTAGCAGATGCAGGTTGAGATCTATCATCGTTCTTTAACTCCACTTCTCCAGCCCAGTTTCAGACCCAGCCATATGCAAATCAGACTTGACCTGGCCTCGGCAGAACAGTCCAGCCCTGGGCCTGACCGTAGGTCTTCCCTGGACCGGAAACAGCATCCTGGGACCGGTTTAGTGCTTACCCCCAGGGCTTTAAGTGGGCGGGTCTCACCGATTGCTGAGCACGGCCAGTTTTCAGAGGCCTTGAAGAGCGGGTCTCTCTATCGGGCTCTATTTTGTGTGCCTAGCACCGGCGACCCGTTTTTTCCGGTTCACAGTGACAGCAGGCATCCGATGTGCCTCACCTGCCTCACTTCTCTCTAGTGGAGGATTCACGGCTGTGGCGTCATGCCAGGTGACCCCGTTAATAAGGGAAGAGGAAATCCCTTTAAAAGAAGAGAGTAATTTTCTCTCTGGATTTCCCTTCTCTTTCAAAACTTTCAGAACTGCTGCTTTGTTATCGTAGTGTCTGGGGCTTTAAGTGGGCTTTCAATCATTTTATACAAGCCACTCCAATTGCTGCTTGTTATCTTATGCAACTAACAATAATTAGCAAAGCCAATAGTCTGACTTATTATAGGTATGATGTGACTTATTTATCCTATGTCTGGATGCAATGACAGAAAAAAACAGAAATACCAGTCAGGCAGCACTGCCTATGCTAACCACCAGTTTTTAGTTTACGTGTTTTTAGTACATACATAATTACAGTGGCCTCCCCTTTGAGAGACCCCCAGTTTTCTTCCACTTAAACCGTGAACCCTCATCAGCCAGGCTAGCTTGAATCCAGTGGCAAAGTGAGCAAGGGACACACGTCTGGGCAAAACCTGCCAACTTAGGGCGAACCAAGCAAACACAAGGAGATGATGGACGGAGTGCTGAAACTTTTCATACACTCATCCCCAGTCACAGATCTCGGTTGAATACATCATCGTTCTCTAGCTAACTTCGCCACCCCAGTTCAGACACAGCTATATGCAAATCAGTCTTGACCCTGTGCCTCATGGGAACAGTCCAGCCCGAACTGCCTCGCCATGTCTTCCCTGGACCGGAAACAAGCATCCTGGGACCGGTTTCGGGCTAACAGCCCTCATCAGCCAGGCTAGCTTGAATCCAGTGTCAAAATGAGCAAGGGACCCACGTCTGGGCATACCCTGCCAACTTAGGGCGAACAAAGCAAACACAAGGAGATGATGGAAGGAGTGCTGAAACTTTTCAGACACTCACCCCCACTCACAGATCTGGGTTGAATCCATCATCGTTCTTTAGCTCACTTTGCCAACCCAGTTCAGACACAGCTATATGCAAATCAGTCTTGACCCTGTGCCTCATGGGAACAGTCCAGCCCAAACTGCCAAGCCATGTCTTCCCTGGACCGGAAACAAGCATCCTGGGACCAGTTTTGGGCTAACAGCCCTCATCAGCCAGGCTAGCTTGAATCCAGTGGCAAAGTGAGCAAGGGACCCACGTCTGGGCATACCCTGAGGGCTTAGGGTGAATAAAGCAAACACAGGGAGATGATGGACGGAGTGCTGAATCTTTTCAGACACTCACCTCCAGTCACAGATCTGGGTTGAATCCATCATCGTTCTTTAGCTCACTTCGCCACCCCAGTTCAGACACAGCTATATGCAAATCAGTCTTAACCCTGTGCCTCATGGGACCAGTCCAGCCTGAACTGCCTAGCCATGTCTTCCCTGGACCAGAAACAAGCATCCTGGGACCGGTTTCAGGCTAACAGCCCTCATCAGCGAGGCTAGCTTGAATCCAGTGGCAAAGTGAGCAAGGGACCCACGTCTGGGCATACACTGCCAACTTAGGGCTAACAAAGCAAGCACAAGGAGATGATGGACGTAGTGCTGAAATTTTTCAGACACTCACCCCCAGTCACAGATCTGGGTTGAATCCATCATCGTTCTTTAGCTCACTTCGCCACCCCAGTTCAGACACAGCTATATGCAAATCAGTCTTGACCCTGTGCCTCATTGGAACAGTCCAGCCCGAACTGCCAAGCCATGTCTTCCCTGGACCGGAAACATGCATCCTGGGACCGGTATCGGGCTAACAGCCCTCATCAGCCAGGCTAGCTTGAATCCAGTGGCAAAGTGAGCAAGGGACCCACGTCTGGGCATACCCTGCCAACTTAGGGTGAACAAAGCAAACACAAGGAGATGATGGACGGAGTGCTGAAACTTTTCAGACACTCACCCCCAGTCACAGATCTGGGTTGAATCCATCATCGTTCTTTAGCTCAGTTCGCCACCCAAGTTCAGACACAGCTATATGCAAATCAGTCTTGACCCTGTGCCTCATGGGAACGGTCCAGCCCGAACTGCCTCGCCATGTCTTCCCTGGACCGGAAACAAGCATCCTGGGACCGGTTTTGGGCTAACAGACCTCATCAGCCAGGCTAGCTTGAATCCAGTGGCAAAGTGAAGAAGGGACCCACGTCTGGGCATTCCCTGCCAACTTAGGGCGAACAAAGCAAACACAAGGAGATGATGGACGGAGTGCTGAAACTTTTCAGACATTCACCCCCAGTCACAGTTCTGGGTTGAATCCATCATCGTTCTTTAGCTCACTTCGCCACCCCAGTTCAGACACAGCTATATGCAAATCAGTCTTGACCCTGTGCGTCATGGGAACAGTCCAGCCCGAACTGCCAAGCCATGTCTTCCCTGGACCAGAAACAAGCATCCTGGGACCAGTTTTGGGCTAACATCCCTCATCAGCCGGGCTAGCTTGAATCCAGTGGCAAAGTGAGCAAGGGACCCACATCTGGGCATACCCTGCCAACTTAGGGCGAACAAAGCAAACACAAGTATATGATGGACGGAGTGCTGAAACTTTTCAGACACTCACCCCCAGTCACAGATCTGGGTTGAATCCATCATCATTCTTTAGCTCACTTCGCCACCCCAGTTCAGACACAGCTATATGCAAATCAGTCTTGACTCTGTGCCTCATGGGAACAGTCCAGCCCGAACTGCCAAGCCATGTCTTCCCTGGACCGGAAACAAGCATCCTGGGACCGGTTTCGGGCTAACAGCCCTCATCAGCCAGGCAAGCTTGAATACAGTGGCAAAGTGAGCAAGGGACCCACGTCTGGGCATACCCTGCCAACTTAGGGTGAACAAAGCAAACACAAGGAGATGATGGACGGAGTGCTGAAACTTTTCAGACACTCATCCCCAGTCACAGTTCTGGGTTGAATCCATCATCGTTCTTTAGCTCACTTCGCCACCCCAGTTCAGACACAGCTATATGCAAATCAGTCTTGACCCTGTGCCTCATGGGACCAGTCCAGCCCGAACTGCCAAGCCATGTCTTCCCTGGAACGGAAACAAGCATCCTGGGACTGGTTTCCAGCTAACAGCCCTCATCAGCCAGGCTAGCATGAATCCAGTGGCAAAGTGAGCAAGGGACCCACGTCTGGGCATACCCTGCCAACTTAGGGCATACCCTGCCAACTTAGGGCGAACAAAGCACACCTTTTTCGGCCCCCATTCCTCCCGTAAAGGTGGGAGTCCCACAGGGCTCCATTCTAAGCCCCACACTATTTAATATTTACTTGTCTCCCTTAGCACACCTTGCCGAGACTCACGGAGCAAAAATAGTGTCATATGCGGATGACACGCAGTTGCTCTTTACCTGCGACAGGGACCAGGATTTCAATGGTGAAATGATCAATTCCTGTTTATCGGAGGTGTTTGCCTGGCTCCTGCAGAACCAACTGAAATGTAATTCCGAAAAATCGGAAATCGTTTTCTTTGGTCTGCCCCCTAATAATATGTGGCGCAGCTGGTGTCCACAGGGCATGCATCCACCACTAAACTCGGTCAGAGTAGTTAAAAACTTGTGGGTGAAAATGTATGACACCCTCAATATGAAATCTCAGATCCAAGCGGTAACGGGACAATGTTTCGGCCTCTTAAGAATGCTGAAGCAGTTTCTACCTCTTCTTTCGGTCCCCCACAGGAAAACAGTGGTCCAGGCCCTGATCGGATCCAGGCTGGACTATGTTAACATCCTTTATCTTGGACTGCCGGATTATTTACTTACTTGTCTTCAGGTGGTCCAAAACGCCGCAGCCAGGGCGATACTATTACTGCGTCTGAGAACGCGGATGTCTCTACATCTTAAATATCTCCACTGGCTCCCGATCCGCAAGACGATCCTTTTCAAAGCCCTTGTCCTGGCCTTCAAGGCACTTCATGATACTGGAGCCCCTTATTTAAGGAAGAGAGTTAATTTCTATCTCCCTCGGCGCTCCCTACGATCCACATCTCTGTCGCTGGCACAGACCCCTGTGTTCCGTCGATCTCGAATAGGAGGTCGTTCCTATCAGGTTCAAGTCGCCAAACTGTGGAACTGTATGCCGCCAAATTTAAGACAGATGCACGATCTCCTCCCTCTTAGGAAATCTTTGAAAACTTGCCTGTTCCAGCAGTAGCCTTTGCGCTGTCGCTCTCAGTTCAGCTGCCATATTAAACTAGCGCCGGGAAACTCTGTCGAGTAGCTGCGCGCTCTACAAATACCCTGATAACATAACATAACAAGGAGATGATGGACGGATTGCTGAAAGTTTTCAGACACTCACCCCCAGTCACAGATCTGGGTTGAATCCATCATCGTTCTTTAGCTCACTTCGCCACCCCAGTTCAGACACAGCTATATGCAAATCAGTCTTGACCCTGTGCCTCATGGGAACAGTCCAGCCCGAACTGCCAAGCCATGTCTTCCCTGGACCGGAAACAAGCATCCTGGGACCGGTTTTGGGCTAGCAGCACTCATCTGCCAGGCTAGCTTGAATCCAGTGGCAAAGTGAGCAAGGGACCCACGTCTGGGCATACCCTGCCAACTTACGGCGGACAAAGCAAACACAAGGAGATGATTGACGGAGTGCTGAAAATTTTCAGACACTCACCCCCAGTCACAGATCTGGGTTGAATCCATCATCGTTTTTAGCTCACTTTGCCACCCCAGTTCAGACACAGCTATATGCAAATCAGTCTTGACCCTGTGCGTCATGGGAACAGTCCAGCCCGAACTGCCAAGCCATGTCTTCCCTGGACCAGAAACAAGCATCCTGGGACCAGTTTTGGGCTAACATCCCTCATCAGCCGGGCTAGCTTGAATCCAGTGGCAAAGTGAGCAAGGGACCCACATCCAACTTAGGGCGAACAAAGCAAACACAAGTAGATGATGGACGGAGTGCTGAAACTTTTCAGACACTCACCCCCAGTCACAGATCTGGGTTGAATCCATCATCATACTTTAGTTCACTTCGCCACCCCAGTTCAGACACAGCTATATGCAAATCAGTCTTGACTCTGTGCCTCATGGGAACAGTCCAGCCCGAACTGCCAAGCCATGTCTTCCCTGGACCGGAAACAAGCATCCTGGGACCGGTTTCGGGCTAACAGCCCTCATCAGCCAGGCAACCTTGAATACAGTGGCAAAGTGAGCAAGGGACCCACGTCTGGGCATACCCTGCCAACTTAGGGTGAACAAAGCAAACACAAGGAGATGATGGACGGAGTGCTGAAACTTTTCAGACACTCATCCCCAGTCACAGTTCTGGGTTGAATCCATCATCGTTCTTTAGCTCACTTCGCCACCCCAGTTCAGACACAGCTATATGCAAATCAGTCTTGACCCTGTGCCTCATGGGACCAGTCCAGCCCGAACTGCCAAGCCATGTCTTCCCTGGACCGGAAACAAGCATCCTGGGACTGGTTTCCAGCTAACAGCCCTCATCAGCCAGGCTAGCATGAATCCAGTGGCAAAGTGAGCAAGGGACCCAAGTCTGGGCATACCCTGCCAACTTAGGGCATACCCTGCCAACTTAGGGCGAACAAAGCACACCTTTTTCGGCCCCCATTCCTCCCGTAAAGGTGGGAGTCCCACAGATCACCATTCTAAGCCCCACACTATTTAATATTTACTTGTCTCCCTTAGCCCACCTTGCCGAGACTCACGGAGCAAAAATAGTGTCATATGCGGATGACACGCAGTTGCTCTTTACCTGCGACAGGGACCAGGATTTCAATGGTGAAATGATCAATTCCTGTTTATCGGAGGTGTTTGCCTGGCTCCTGCAGAACCAACTGAAATGTAATTCCGAAAAATCGGAAATCGTTTTCTTTGGTCTGCCCCCTAATAATATGTGGCGCAGCTGGTGTCCACAGGGCATGCATCCACCACTAAACTCGGTCAGAGTAGTTAAAAACTTGTGGGTGAAAATGTATGACACCCTCAATATGAAATCTCAGATCCAAGCGGTAACGGGACAATGTTTCGGCCTCTTAAGAATGCTGAAGCAGTTTCTACCTCTTCTTTCGGTCCCCCACAGGAAAACAGTGGTCCAGGCCCTGATCGGATCCAGGCTGGACTATGTTAACATCCTTTATCTTGGACTGCCGGATTATTTACTTACTTGTCTTCAGGTGGTCCAAAACGCCGCAGCCAGAGGCGATACTATTACTGCGTCCGAGAACGCGGATGTCTCTACATCTTAAATATCTCCACTGGCTCCCGATCCGCAAGACGATCCTTTTCAAAGCCCTTGTCCTGGCCTTCAAGGCACTTCATGATACTGGAGCCCCTTATTTAAGGAAGAGAGTTAATTTCTATCTCCCTCGGCGCTCCCTACGATCCACATCTCTGTCGCTGGCACAGACCCCTGTGTTCCGTCGATCTCGAATAGGAGGTCGTTCCTATCAGGTTCAAGTCGCCAAACTGTGGAACTGTATGCCGCCAAATTTAAGACAGATGCACGATCTCCTCCCTCTTAGGAAATCTTTGAAAACTTGCCTGTTCCAGCAGTAGCCTTTGCGCTGTCGCTCTCAGTTCAGCTGCCATATTAAACTAGCGCCGGGAAACTCTGTCGAGTAGCTGCGCGCTCTACAAATACCCTGATAACATAACATAACAAGGAGATGATGGACGGAATGCTGAAAGTTTTCAGACACTCACCCCCAGTCACAGATCTGGGTTGAATCCATCATCGTTCTTTAGCTCACTTCGCCACCCCAGTTCAGACACAGCTATATGCAAATCAGTCTTGACCCTGTGCCTCATGGGAACAGTCCAGCCCGAACTGCCAAGCCATGTCTTCCCTGGACCGGAAACAAGCATCCTGGGACCGGTTTCGGGCTAGCAGCACTCATCTGCCAGGCTAGCTTGAATCCAGTGGCAAAGTGAGCAAGGGACCCACGTCTGGGCATACCCTGCCAACTTAGGGCGGACAAAGCAAACACAAGGAGATGATTGACGGAGTGCTGAAACTTTTCAGACACTCACCCCCAGTCACAGATCTGGGTTGAATCCATCATCGTTTTTTAGCTCACTTTGCCACCCCAGTTCAGACACAGCTATATGCAAATCAGTCTTGACCCTGTGCGTCATGGGAACAGTCCAGCCCGAACTGCCAAGCCATGTCTTCCCTGGACCAGAAACAAGCATCCTGGGACCAGTTTTGGGCTAACATCCCTCATCAGCCGGGCTAGCTTGAATCCAGTGGCAAAGTGAGCAAGGGACCCACATCTGGGCATACCCTGCCAACTTAGGGCGAACAAAGCAAACACAAGTAGATGATGGACGGAGTGCTGAAACTTTTCAGACACTCACCCCCAGTCACAGATCTGGGTTGAATCCATCATCATTCTTTAGTTCACTTCGCCACCCCAGTTCAGACACAGCTATATGCAAATCAGTCTTGACTCTGTGCCTCATGGGAACAGTCCAGCCCGAACTGCCAAGCCATGTCTTCCCTGGACCGGAAACAAGCATCCTGGGACCGGTTTCGGGCTAACAGCCCTCATCAGCCAGGCAAGCTTGAATACAGTGGCAAAGTGAGCAAGGGACCCACGTCTGGGCATACCCTGCCAACTTAGGGTGAACAAAGCAAACACAAGGAGATGATGGACGGAATGCTGAAACTTTTCAGACACTCATCCCCAGTCACAGATCTGGGTTGAATCCATCATCGTTCTTTAGCTCACTTCGCCACCAAAGTTCAGACACAGCTATATACAAATCAGTCTTGACCCTGTGCCTCATGGGAACAGTCCGGCCCGAACTGCCAAGCCATGTCTTCCCTGGACCGGAAAAAAGCATCCTGGGACCGGTTTCCAGCTAACAGCCCTCATCAGCCAGGCTAGCATGAATCCAGTGGCAAAGTGAGCAAGGGACCCACGTCTGGGCATACCCTGCCAACTTAGGGCATACCCTGCCAACTTAGGGCGAACAAAGCACACCTTTTCCGGCCCCCATTCCTCCCGTAAAGGTGGGAGTCCCACAGGGCTCCATTCTAAGCCCCACACTATTTAATATTTACTTGTCTCCCTTAGCACACCTTGCCGAGACTCACAGAGCAAAAATAGTGTCATATGCGGATGACACGCAGTTGCTCTTTACCTGCGACAGGGACCAGGATTTCAATGGTGAAATGATCAATTCCTGTTTATCGGAGGTGTTTGCCTGGCTCCTGCAGAACCAACTGAAATGTAATTCCGAAAAATCGGAAATCGTTTTCTTTGGTCTGCCCCCTAATAATATGTGGCGCAGCTGGTGTCCACAGGGCATGCATCCACCACTAAACTCGGTCAGAGTAGTTAAAAACTTGTGGGTGAAAATGTATGACACCCTCAATATGAAATCTCAGATCCAAGCGGTAACGGGACAATGTTTTGGCCTCTTAAGAATGCTGAAGCAGTTTCTACCTCTTCTTTCGGTCCCCCACAGGAAAACAGTGGTCCAGGCCCTGATCGGATCCAGGCTGGACTATGTTAACATCCTTTATCTTGGACTGCCGGATTATTTACTTACTTGTCTTCAGGTGGTCCAAAACGCCGCAGCCAGGGCGATACTATTACTGCGTCCGAGAACGCGGATTCTCTACATCTTAAATATCTCCACTGGCTCCCGATCCGCAAGACGATCCTTTTCAAAGCCCCTGTCCTGGCCTTCAAGGCACTTCATGATACTGGAGCCCCTTATTTAAGGAAGAGAGTTAATTTCTATCTTCCTCGGCGCTCCCTACGATCCACATCTCTGTCGCTGGCACAGACCCCTGTGTTCCGTCGATCTCGAATAGGAGGTCGTTCCTATCAGGTTCAAATCGCCAAACTGTGGAACTGTATGCCGCCAAATTTAAGACAGGTGCACAATCTCCTCCCTCTTAGGAAATCTTTGAAAACTTGCCTGTTCCAGCAGTAGCCTTTGCGCTGTCACTCTCAGTTAGGCTGCCATACTAAACTAGCGCCGGGACACTCTGTCGAGTAGCTGCGCGCTCTACAAATACCCTGATAACATAACATAACAAGGAGATGATGGACGGAATGCTGAAAGTTATCAGACACTCACCCCCAGTCACAGATCTGGGTTGAATCCATCATCGTTCTTTAGCTCACTTCGCCACCCCAGTTCAGACACAGCTATATGCAAATCAGTCTTGACCCTGTGCCTCATGGGAACAGTCCAGCCCGTACTGCCAAGCCATGTCTTCCCTGGACCGGAAACAAGCATCCTGGGACCGGTTTCGGGCTAACAGCCCTCATCAGCCAGGCTAGCTTGAATCCAGTGGCAAAGTGAGCAAGGGACCCACGTCTGGACATACCCTGCCAACTTAGGGCGAACAAAGCAAACACAAGGAGATGATGGACGGAGTGCTGAAACTTTTCAGACACTCACCCCCAGTCACAGATCTGGGTTGTATCCATCATCGTTCGTTAGCTCACTTCACCACCCCAGTTCAGACACAGCCATATGCAAATCAGTCTTGACCCTGTGCCTCATGGGAACAGTCCAGCCCGAAGTGCCAAGCCATGTCTTCCCTGGACCGGAAACAAGCATCCTGGGACCGGTTTCGGGCTAACAGCCCTCATCAGCCAGGCTAGCTTGAATCCAGAGGCAAAGTGAGCAAGGACCCACGTCTGGGCATACTTTGCCAACTTAGGGTGAACAAAGCAAACACAAGGAGATGATGCACGGAGGGCTGAAACTTTTCAGACACTCACCTCCAGTCACAGATCTGGGTTGAATCTATCATCGTTCTTTAGCTCACTTCGCCTCCCCAGTTCAGACACAGCTATATGCAAATCAGTCTTGAGCCTGTGCCTCATGGGAACAGTCCAGCCTGAACTGCCAAGACATGTCTTCCCTGGACCGGAAACAAGCATCCTGGGACCAGTTTCGGGCTAACAGCAAAGATCAGCCAGGCTACCTTGAATCCAGTGGCAAAGTGAGCAAGGGACCCACGTCTGGGCATACCCTGCCAACTTAGGGCGAACAAAGCAAACACAAGGAGATGATGGACGGAGTGCTGAAACTTTTCAGACACTCACCCCCAGTCACAGATCTGGGTTGAGTCCAGCATCGTTCTTTAGCTCACTTCGCCACCCCAGTTCAGACACAGCTATATGCAAATCAGTCTTGACCCTGTGCCTCATGGGAACAGTCCAGCCCGAACTGCCAAGCCATGTCTTCCCTGGACCGGAAACAAGCATCCTGGGACCGGTTTCGGGCTAACAGCCCTCATCAGCCAGGCTAGCTTGAATCCAGTGGCAAAGTGAGCAAGGGACCCACGTCTGGACATACCCTGCCAACTTAGGGCGAACAAAGCAAACACAAGGAGATGATGGACGGAGTGCTGAAACTTTTCAGACACTCACCCCCAGTCACAGATCTGGGTTGTATCCATCATCGTTCGTTAGCTCACTTCACCACCCCAGTTCAGACACAGCCATATGCAAATCAGTCTTGACCCTGTGCCTCATGGGAACAGTCCAGCCCGAAGTGCCAAGCCATGTCTTCCCTGGACCGGAAACAAGCATCCTGGGACCGGTTTCGGGCTAACAGCCCTCATCAGCCAGGCTAGCTTGAATCCAGAGGCAAAGTGAGCAAGGACCCACGTCTGGGCATACTTTGCCAACTTAGGGTGAACAAAGCAAACACAAGGAGATGATGCACGGAGTGCTGAAACTTTTCAGACACTCACCTCCAGTCACAGATCTGGGTTGAATCTATCATCGTTCTTTAGCTCACTTCGCCTCCCCAGTTCAGACACAGCTATATGCAAATCAGTCTTGAGCCTGTGCCTCATGGGAACAGTCCAGCCTGAACTGCCAAGACATGTCTTCCCTGGACCGGAAACAAGCATCCTGGGACCAGTTTCGGGCTAACAGCAAAGATCAGCCAGGCTACCTTGAATCCAGTGGCAAAGTGAGCAAGGGACCCACGTCTGGGCATACCCTGCCAACTTAGGGCGAACAAAGCAAACACAAGGAGATGATGGACGGAGTGCTGAAACTTTTCAGACACTCACCCCCAGTCACAGATCTGGGTTGAGTCCAGCATCGTTCTTTAGCTCACTTCGCCACCCCAGTTCAGACACAGCTATATGCAAATCAGTCTTGACCCTGTGCCTCATGGGAACAGTCCAGCCCGAACTGCCAAGCCATGTCTTCCCTGGACCGGAAACAAGCATCCTGGGACCGGTATTGGGCTAACAGCCCTCATCAGCCAGGCTAGCTTCAATCCAGTGGCAAAGTGAGCAAGGGACCCACATCTGGGCATACCCTGCCAACTTAGGGTGAACAAAGCAAACACAAGGAGATGATGGACGGAGTGCTGAAACTTTTCAGACACTCACCCCCAGTCACAGATCTGGGTTGAATCCATCATCGTTCTTTAGCTCACTTCGACACCCCAGTTCAGACACAGCTATATGCAAATCAGTCTTGACCTTGTGCCTCATTGGAATAGTCCAGCACGAACTGCCAAGCCATGTCTTCCTTGTACCGGAAACAAGCATCCTGGGACCGGTTTCAGGCTAAAAGCCCTCATCAGCCAGGCTAGCTTGAATCCAGTGGCAAAGTGAGCAAGGGACACACGTCTGGGCAAAACCTGCCAACTTAGGGGGAACAAAGCAAACACAAGGAGATGATGAACGGAGTGCTGAAACTTTTCAGACACTCACCCCCAGTCACAGATCTGGGTTGAGTCCAGCATCGTTCTTTAGCTCACTTCGCCACCCCAGTTCAGACACAGCTATATGCAAATCAGTCTTGACCCTGTGCCTCATGGGAACAGTCCAGCCCGAAGTGCCAAGCCATGTCTTCCCTGGACCGGAAACAAGCATCCTGGGACCGGTTTCGGGCTAACAGCCCTCATCAGCCAGGCTAGCTTTAATCCAGTGGCAAAGTGAAGAAGGGACCCACGTCTGGGCATACACTGCCATCTTAGGGCGAACAAAGCAAACAGAAGGAGATGATGGACGGAGTGCTGAAACTTTTCAGACATTCACCCCCAGTCACAGATCTGGGTTGAATCCATCATCGTTCTTTAGCTCACTTCGCCACCCCAGTTCACACACAGCTATATGCAAATCAGTCTTGACCCTGTGCCTCATGGGAACAGTCCAGCCCGAACTGCCAAGCCATGTCTTCAATGGACCGGAAACAAGCATCCTGGGACCGGTATTGGGCTAACAGCCCTCATCAGCCAGGCTAGCTTGAATCCAGTGGCAAAGTGAGCAAGGGACCCACGTCTGGGCATACCCTGCCAACTTAGGGCGAACAAAGCAAACACAAGGAGGTGATGGACGGAGTGCTGAAACTATTCAGACACTCACCCCCAGTCACAGATCTGGTTTTAATCCATCATCATTCTTTAGCTCACTTCGCCACCCCAGTTCAGACTCAGCCATATGCAAATCAGTCTTGACCCTGTGCCTCATGGGAACAGTCCAGCCCGTACTGCCAAGCCATGTCTTCCCTGGACCGGAAACAAGCATCCTGGGACCGGTTTCGGGCTAACAGCCCTCATCAGCCAGGCTAGCTTGAATCCAGAGGCAAAGTGAGTAAGGACCCACGTCTGGGCATACTTTGCCAACTTAGGGCGAACAAAGCAAACACAAGGAGATGATGCACGGAGTGCTGAAACTTTTCATACACTCACCCCCAGTCACAGATCTGGGTTGAATCAATCATCGATCTTTAGCTCACTTCGCCACCCCAGTTCAGACACAGCTATATGCAAATCAGTCTTGACCCTGTGCCTCATGGAAACAGTCCAGCCCGAACTGCCAAGCCATGTCTTCCATGGACTGGAAACAAGCATCCTGGGACCGGTTTCTGGCTAACAGCCCTCATCAGCCAGGCTAGCTTGAATCCAGTGGCAAAGTAAGCAAGGGACCCACGTCTGGGCATACCCTGCCAACTTAGGGCGAACAAAGCAAACACAAGGAGATGATGGAAGGAGTGCTGAAACTTTTCAGACACTCACCCCCAGTCACAGATCTGGGTTGAATCCATCATCGTTCTTTAGCTCACTTTGCCAACCCAGTTCAGACACAGCTATATGCAAATCAGTCTTGACCCTGTGCCTCATGGGAACAGTCCAGCCCAAACTGCCAAGCCATGTCTTCCCTGGACCGGAAACAAGCATCCTGGGACCAGTTTTGGGCTAACAGTCCTCATCAGCCAGGCTAGCTTGAATCCAGTGGCAAAGTGAGCAAGGGACCCACGTCTGGGCATACCCTGAGGGCTTAGGGTGAATAAAGCAAACACAAGGAGATGATGTACAGAGTGCTGAATCTTTTCAGACACTCACCTCCAGTCACAGATCTGGGTTGAATCCATCATCGTTCTTTAGCTCACTTCGCCACCCCAGTTCAGACACAGCTATATGCAAATCAGTCTTGACCCTGTGCCTCATGGGACCAGTCCAGCCCGAACTGCCAAGCCATGTCTTCCCTGGACCGGAAACAAGCATCCTGGGACTGGTTTCCAGCTAACAGCCCTCATCAGCCAGGCTAGCATGAATCCAGTGGCAAAGTGAGCAAGGGACCCACGTCTGGGCATACCCTGCCAACTTAGGGCATACCCTGCCAACTTAGGGCGAACAAAGCACACCTTTTCGGCCCCCATTCCTCCCGTAAAGGTGGGAGTCCCACAGGGCTCCATTCTAAGCCCCACACTATTTAATATTTACTTGTCTCCCTTAGCACGCCTTGCCGAGACTCACGGAGCAAAAATAGTGTCATATGCGGATGACACGCAGTTGCTCTTTACCTGCGACAGGGACCAGGATTTCAATGGTGAAATGATCAATTCCTGTTTATCGGAGGTGTTTGCCTGGCTCCTGCAGAACCAACTGAAATGTAATTCCGAAAAATCGGAAATCGTTTTCTTTGGTCTGCCCCCTAATAATATGTGGCGCAGCTGGTGTCCACAGGGCATGCATCCACCACTAAACTCGGTCAGAGTAGTTAAAAACTTGTGGGTGAAAATGTATGACACCCTCAATATGAAATCTCAGATCCAAGCGGTAACGGGACAATGTTTCGGCCTCTTAAGAATGCTGAAGCAGTTTCTACCTCTTCTTTCGGTCCCCCACAGGAAAACAGTGGTCCAGGCCCTGATCGGATCCAGGCTGGACTATGTTAACATCCTTTATCTTGGACTGCCGGATTATTTACTTACTTGTCTTCAGGTGGTCCAAAACGCCGCAGCCAGGGCGATACTATTACTGCGTCTGAGAACGCGGATGTCTCTACATCTTAAATATCTCCACTGGCTCCCGATCCGCAAGACGATCCTTTTCAAAGCCCTTGTCCTGGCCTTCAAGGCACTTCATGATACTGGAGCCCCTTATTTAAGGAAGAGAGTTAATTTCTATCTCCTCGGCGCTCCCTACGATCCACATCTCTGTCGCTGGCACAGACCCCTGTGTTCCGTCGATCTCGAATAGGAGGTCGTTCCTATCAGGTTCAAGTCGCCAAACTGTGGAACTGTATGCCGCCAAATTTAAGACAGATGCACGATCTCCTCCTCTTAGGAAATCTTTGAAAACTTGCCTGTTCCAGCAGTAGCCTTTGCGCTGTCGCTCTCAGTTCAGCTGCCATATTAAACTAGCGCCGGAAACTCTGTCGAGTAGCTGCGCGCTCTACAAATACCCTGATAACATAACATAACAAGGAGATGATGGACGGAATGCTGAAAGTTTTCAGACACTCACCCCCAGTCACAGATGTGGGTTGAATCCATCATCGTTCTTTAGCTCACTTCGCCACCCCAGTTCAGACACAGCTATATGCAAATCAGTCTTGACCCTGTGCCTCATGGGAACAGTCCAGCCCGAACTGCCAAGCCATGTCTTCCCTGGACCGGAAACAAGCATCCTGGGACCGGTTTCGGGCTAGCAGCACTCATCTGCCAGGCTAGCTTGAATCCAGTGGCAAAGTGAGCAAGGGACCCACGTCTGGGCATACCCTGCCAACTTAGGGCGGACAAAGCAAACACAAGGAGATGATTGACGGAGTGCTGAAACTTTTCAGACACTCACCCCCAGTCACAGATCTGGGTTGAATCCATCATCGTTCTTTAGCTCACTTCGCCACCCCAGTTCAGACACAGCTATATACAAATCAGTCTTGACCCTGTGCCTCATGGGAACGGTCCAGCCCGAACTGCCAAGCCATGTCTTCCCTGGACCGGAAACAAGCATCCTGGGACCGGTTTCCAGCTAACAGCCCTCATCAGCCAGGCTAGCATGAATCCAGTGGCAAAGTGAGCAAGGGACCCACGTCCGGGCATACCCTGCCAACTTAGGGCATACCCTGCCAACTTAGGGCGAACAAAGCACACCTTTTTCGGCCCCCATTCCTCCCATAAAGGTGGGAGTCCCGCAGGGCTCCATTCTAAGCCCCACACTATTTAATATTTACTTGTCTCCCTTAGCACACCTTGCCGAGACTCATGGAGCAAAAATAGTGTCATATGCGGATGACACGCAGTTGCTCTTTACCTGCGACAGGGACCAGGATTTCAATGGTGAAATGATCAATTCATGTTTATCGGAGGTGTTTGCCTGGCTCCTGCAGAACCAACTGAAATGTAATTCCGAAAAATCGGAAATCGTTTTCTTTGGTCTGCCCCCTAATAATATGTGGCGCAGCTGGTGTCCACAGGGCATGCATCCACCACTAAACTCGGTCAGAGTAGTTAAAAACTTGTGGGTGAAAATGTATGACACCCTCAATATGAAATCTCAGATCCAAGCGGTAACGGGACAATGTTTCGGCCTCTTAAGAATGCTGAAGCAGTTTCTACCTCTTCTTTCGGTCCCCCACAGGAAAACAGTGGTCTAGGCCCTGATCGGATCCAGGCTGGACTATGTTAACATCCTTTATCTTGGACTGCCGGATTATTTACTTACTTGTCTTCAGGTGGTCCAAAACGCCGCAGCCAGGGCGATACTATTACTGCGTCCGAGAACGCGGATGTCTCTACATCTTAAATATCTCCACTGGCTCCCGATCCGCAAGACGATCCTTTTCAAAGCCCCTGTCCTGGCCTTCAAGACACTTCATGATACTGGAGCCCCTTATTTAAGGAAGAGAGTTAATTTCTATCTTCCTCGGCGCTCCCTACGATCCACATCTCTGTCGCTGGCACAGACCCCTGTGTTCCGTCGATCTCGAATAGGAGGTCGTTCCTATCAGGTTCAAATCGCCAAACTGTGGAACTGTATGCCGCCAAATTTAAGACAGGTGCACGATCTCCTCCTCTTAGGAAATCTTTGAAAACTTGCCTGTTCCAGCAGTAGCCTTTGCGCTGTCACTCTCAGTTAGGCTGCCATACTAAACTAGCGCCGGGACACTCTATCGAGTAGCTGCGCGCTCTACAAATACCCTGATAACATAACATAACAAGGAGATGATGGACGGAATGCTGAAAGTTATCAGACACTCACCCCCAGTCACAGATCTGGGTTGAATCCATCATCGTTCTTTAGCTCACTTCGCCACCCCAGTTCAGACACAGCTATATGCAAATCAGTCTTGACCCTGTGCCTCATGGGAACAGTCCAGCCCGTACTGCCAAGCCATGTCTTCCCTGGACCGGAAACAAGCATCCTGGGACCGGTTTCGGGCTAACAGCCCTCATCAGCCAGGCTAGCTTGAATCCAGTGGCAAAGTGAGCAAGGGACCCACGTCTGGACATACCCTGCCAACTTAGGGCGAACAAAGCAAACACAAGGAGATGATGGACGGAGTGCTGAAACTTTTCAGACACTCACCCGCAGTCACAGATCTGGGTTGTATCCATCATCGTTCGTTAGCTCACTTCGCCACCCCAGTTCAGACACAGCCATATGCAAATCAGTCTTGACCCTGTGCCTCATGGGAACAGTCCAGCCCGAAGTGCCAAGCCATGTCTTCCCTGGACCGGAAACAAGCATCCTGGGACCGGTTTCGGGCTAACAGCCCTCATCAGCCAGGCTAGCTTGAATCCAGAGGCAAAGTGAGCAAGGACCCACGTCTGGGCATACTTTGCCAACTTAGGGCGAACAAAGCAAACACAAGGAGATGATGCACGGAGTGCTGAAACTTTTCAGACACTCACCTCCAGTCACAGATCTGGGTTGAATCTATCATCGTTCTTTAGCTCACTTCGCCTCCCCAGTTCAGACACAGCTATATGCAAATCAGTCTTGAGCCTATGCCTCATGGGAACAGTCCAGCCCGAACTGCCAAGACATGTCTTCCCTGGACCGGAAACAAGCATCCTGGGACCGGTTTCGGGCTAACAGCAAAGATCAGCCAGGCTACCTTGAATCCAGTGGCAAAGTGAGCAAGGGACCCACGTCTGGGCATACCCTGCCAACTTAGGGCGAACAAAGCAAACACAAGGAGATGATGGACGGAGTGCTGAAACTTTTCAGACACTCACCCCCAGTCACAGATCTGGGTTGAGTCCAGCATCGTTCTTTAGCTCACTTTGCCACCCCAGTTCAGACACAGCTATATGCAAATCAGTCTTGACCCTGTGCCTCATGGGAACAGTCCAGCCCGAACTGCCAAGCCATGTCTTCCCTGGACCGGAAACAAGCATCCTGGGACCGGTATTGGCCTAACAGCCCTCATCAGCCAGGCTAGCTTCAATCCAGTGGCAAAGTGAGCAAGGGACCCACATCTGGGCATACCCTGCCAACTTAGGGTGAACAAAGCAAACACAAGGAGATGATGGACGGAGTGCTGAAACTTTTCAGACACTCACCCCCAGTCACAGATCTGGGTTGAATCCATCATCGTTCTTTAGCTCACTTCGCCACCCCAGTTCAGACACAGCTATATGCAAATCAGTCTTGACCTTGTGCCTCATTGGAATAGTCCAGCACGAACTGCCAAGCCATGTCTTCCTTGGACCGGAAACAAGCATCCTGGGACCGGTTTCAGGCTAAAAGCCCTCATCAGCCAGGCTAGCTTTAATCCAGTGGCAAAGTGAAGAAGGGACCCACGTCTGGGCATACACTGCCATCTTAGGGCGAACAAAGCAAACAGAAGGAGATGATGGACGGAGTGCTGAAACTTTTCAGACACTCACCCCCAGTCACAGATCTGGGTTGAATCCATCATCGTTCTTTAGCTCACTTCGCCACCCCAGTTCAGACACAGCTATATGCAAATCAGTCTTGACCCTGTGCCTCATGGGAACAGTCCAGCCCGAACTGCCAAGCCATGTCTTCAATGGACCGGAAACAAGCATCCTGGGACCGGTATTGGGCTAACAGCCCTCATCAGCCAGGCTAGCTTGAATCCAGTGGCAAAGTGAGCAAGGGACCCACGTCTGGGCATACCCTGCCAACTTAGGGCGAACAAAGCAAACACAAGGAGATGATGGACGGAGTGCTGAAACTTTTCAGACACTCACCCCCAGTCACAGATCTGGGTTGAATCCATCATCGTTCTTTAGCTCACTTCGCCACCCCAGTTCAGACACAGCTATATGCAAATCAGTCTTGACCTTGTGCCTCATTGGAATAGTCCAGCACGAACTGCCAAGCCATGTCTTCCTTGGACCGGAAACAAGCATCCTGGGACCGGTTTCAGGCTAAAAGCCCTCATCAGCCAGGCTAGCTTGAATCCAGTGGCAAAGTGAGCAAGGGACACACGTCTGGGCAAAACCTGCCAACTTAGGGGGAACAAAGCAAACACAAGGAGAAGATGAACGGAGTGCTGAAACTTTTCAGACACTCACCCCCAGTCACAGATCTGGGTTGAGTCCAGCATCGTTCTTTAGCTCACGTCGCCACCCCAGTGCAGACACAGCTATATGCAAATCAGTCTTGACCCTGTGCCTCATGGGAACAGTCCAGCCCGAACTGCCAAGCCATGTCTTCCCTGGACCGGAAACAAGCATCCTGGGACCGGTTTCGGGCTAATAGCCCTCATCAGCCAGGCTAGCTTTAATCCAGTGGCAAAGTGAAGAAGGGACCCACGTCTGGGCATACACTGCCATCTTAGGGCGAACAAAGCAAACAGAAGGAGATGATGGACGGAGTGCTGAAACTTTTCAGACACTCACCCCCAGTCACAGATCTGGGTTGAATCCATCATCGTTCTTTAGCTCACTTCGCCATCCCAGTTCAGACACAGCTATATGCAAATCAGTCTTGACCCTGTGCCTCATGGGAACAGTCCAGCCCGAACTGCCAAGCCATGTCTTCAATGGACCGGAAACAAGCATCCTGGGACCGGTATTGGGCTAACAGCCCTCATCAGCCAGGCTAGCTTGAATCCAGTGGCAAAGTGAGCAAGGGACCCACGTCTGGGCATACCCTGCCAACTTAGGGCGAACAAAGCAAACACAAGGAGATGATGGACGGAGTGCTGAAACTTTTCAGACACTCATCCCCAGTCACAGATCTGGGTTGAATCCATCATCGTTCTTTAGCTCACTTCGCCACCCCAGTTCAGACACAGCTATATGCAAATCAGTCTTGAGCCTTGTGCCTCATTGGAATAGTCCAGCACGAACTGCCAAGTCATGTCTTCCTTGTATCGGAAACAAGCATCCTGGGACCGGTTTCGGGCTAACAGCCCTCATCAGCCAGGCTAGCTTGAATCCAGTGGCAAAGTGAGCAAGGGACACACGTCTGGGCAAAACCTGCCAACTTAGGGCGAACAAAGCAAACACAAGGAGATGATGGACGGAGTGCTGAAACTTTTCATACACTCATCCCCAGTCACAGATCTCGGTTGAATACATCATCGTTCTCTAGCTAACTTCGCCACCCCAGTTCAGACACAGCTATATGCAAATCAGTCTTGACCCTGTGCCTCATGGGAACAGTCCAGCCCGAACTGCCTCGCCATGTCTTCCCTGGACCGGAAACAAGCATCCTGGGACCGGTTTCGGGCTAACAGCCCTCATCAGCCAGGCTAGCTTGAATCCAGTGGCAAAATGAGCAAGGGACCCACGTCTGGGCATACCCTGCCAACTTATGGCGAACAAAGCAAACACAAGGAGATGATGGACGGAGTGCTGAAACTATTCAGACACTCACCCCCAGTCACAGATCTGGGTTTAATCCATCATCATTCTTTAGCTCACTTCGCCACCCCAGTTCAGACTCAGCCATATGCAAATCAGTCTTGACCCTGTGCCTCATGGGAACAGTCCAGCCCGTACTGCCAAGCCATGTCTTCCCTGGACCGGAAACAAGCATCCTGGGACCGGTTTCGGGCTAACAGCCCTCATCAGCCAGGCTAGCTTGAATCCAGAGGCAAAGTGAGTAAGGGACCCACGTCTGGGCATACTTTGCCAACTTAGGGCGAACAAAGCAAACACAAGGAGATGATGCACGGAGTGCTGAAACTTTTCATACACTCACCCCCAGTCACAGATCTGGGTTGAATCAATCATCGATCTTTAGCTCACTTCGCCACCCCAGTTCAGACACAGCTATATGCAAATCAGTCTTGACCCTGTGCCTCATGGAAACAGTCCAGCCCGAACTGCCAAGCCATGTCTTCCATGGACTGGAAACAAGCATCCTGGGACCGGTTTCTGGCTAACAGCCCTCATCAGCCAGGCTAGCTTGAATCCAGTGGCAAAGTAAGCAAGGGACCCACGTCTGGGCATACCCTGCCAACTTAGGGTGAACAAAGCAAACACAAGGAGATGATGGAAGGAGTGCTGAAACTTTTCAGACACTCACCCCCAGTCACAGATCTGGGTTGAATCCATCATCGTTCTTTAGCTCACTTTGCCAACCCAGTTCAGACACAACTATATGCAAATCAGTCTTGACCCTGTGCCTCATGGGAACAGTCCAGCCCAAACTGCCAAGCCATGTCTTCCCTGGACCGGAAACAAGCATCCTGGGACCAGTTTTGGGCTAACAGTCCTCATCAGCCAGGCTAGCTTGAATCCAGTGGCAAAGTGAGCAAGGGACCCACGTCTGGGCATACCCTGAGGGCTTAGGGTGAATAAAGCAAACACAAGGAGATGATGTACGGAGTGCTGAATCTTTTCAGACACTCACCTCCAGTCACAGATCTGGGTTGAATCCATCATCGTTCTTTAGCTCACTTCGCCACCCCAGTTCAGACACAGCTATATGCAAATCAGTCTTAACCCTGTGCCTCATGGGACCAGTCCAGCCTGAACTGCCTAGCCATGTCTTCCCTGGACCAGAAACAAGCATCCTGGGACCGGTTTCAGGCTAACAGCCCTCATCAGCGAGGCTAGCTTGAATCCAGTGGCAAAGTGAGCAAGGGACCCACGTCTGGGCATACACTGCCAACTTAGGGCTAACAAAGCAAGCACAAGGAGATGATGGACGTAGTGCTGAAATTTTTCAGACACTCACCCCCAGTCACAGATCTGGGTTGAATCCATCATCGTTCTTTAGCTCACTTCGCCACCCCAGTTCAGACACAGCTATATGCAAATCAGTCTTGACCCTGTGCCTCATTGGAACAGTCCAGCCCGAACTGCCAAGCCATGTCTTCCCTGGACCGGAAACAAGCATCCAGGGACCGGTATCGGGCTAACAGCCCTCATCAGCCAGGCTAGCTTGAATCCAGTGGCAAAGTGAGCAAGGGACCCACGTCTGGGCATACCCTGCCAACTTAGGGTGAACAAAGCAAACACAAGGAGATGATGGACGGAGTGCTGAAACTTTTCAGACACTCACCCCCAGTCACAGATTTGGGTTGAATCCATCATCGTTCTTTAGCTCAGTTCGCCACCCAAGTTCAGACACAGCTATATGCAAATCAGTCTTGACTCTGTGCCTCATGGGAACGGTCCAGCCCGAACTGCCTCGCCATGTCTTCCCTGGACCGGAAACAAGCATCCTGGGACCGGTTTTGGGCTAACAGACCTCATCAGCCAGGTTAGCTTGAATCCAGTGGCAAAGTGAAGAAGGGACCCACGTCTGGGCATACCCTGCCAACTTAGGGCGAACAAAGCAAACACAAGGAGTTGATGGACGGAGTGCTGAAACTTTTCAGACATTCACCCCCAGTCACAGTTCTGGGTTGAATCCATCATCGTTCTTTAGCTCACTTTGCCACCCCAGTTCAGACACAGCTATATACAAATCAGTCTTGACCCTGTGCGTCATGGGAACAGTCCAGCCCGAACTGCCAAGCCATGTCTTCCCTGGACCAGAAACAAGCATCCTGGGACCAGTTTTGGGCTAACATCCCTCATCAGCCGGGCTAGCTTGAATCCAGTGGCAAAGTGAGCAAGGGACCCACATCTGGGCATACCCTGCCAACTTAGGGCGAACAAAGCAAACACAAGTAGATGATGGACGGAGTGCTGAAACTTTTCAGACACTCACCCCCAGTCACAGATCTGGGTTGAATCCATCATCGTTCTTTAGCTCACTTCGCCACCCGAGTTCAGACACAGCTATATGCAAATCAGTCTTGACCCTGTGCCTCATGGGAACAGTCCAGCCCGAACTGCCAAGCCATGTCTTCCCTGGACCGGAAACAAGCATCCTGGGACCGGTTTCGGGCTAGCAGCACTCATCTGCCAGGCTAGCTTGAATCCAGTGGCAAAGTGAGCATGGGACCCACGTCTGGGCATACCCTGCCAACTTAGGGCGGACAAAGCAAACACAAGTAGATGATTGACGGAGTGCTGAAACTTTTCAGACACTCACCCCCAGTCACAGATCTGGGTTGAATCCATCATCGTTTTTTAGCTCACTTTGCCACCCCAGTTCAGACACAGCTATATGCAAATCAGTCTTGACCCTGTGCGTCATGGGAACAGTCCAGCCTGAACTGCCAAGCCATGTCTTCCCTGGACCGGAAACAAGCATCCTGGGACCGGTTTCGGGCTAACAGCCCTCATCAGCCAGGCAAGCTTGAATACAGTGGCAAAGTGAGCAAGGGACCCACGTCTGGGCATACCCTGCCAACTTAGGGTGAACAAAGCAAACACAAGGAGATGATGGACGGAATGCTGAAACTTTTCAGACACTCATCCCCAGTCACAGATCTGGGTTGAATCCATCATCGTTCTTTAGCTCACTTCGCCACCCCAGTTCAGACACAGCTATATACAAATCAGTCTTGACCCTGTGCCTCATGGGAACAGTCCAGCCCGAACTGCCAAGCCATGTCTTCCCTGGACCGGAAACAAGCATCCTGGGACCAGTTTCCAGCTAACAGCCCTCATCAGCCAGGCTAGCATGAATCCAGTGGCAAAGTGAGCAAGGGACCCACGTCTGGGCATACCCTGCCAACTTAGGGCATACCCTGCCAACTTAGGGCAAACAAAGCACACCTTTTTCGGCCCCCATTCCTCCCGTAAAGGTGGGAGTCCCACAGGGCTCCATTCTAAGCCCCACACTATTTAATATTTACTTGTCTCCCTTAGCACACCTTGCCGAGACTCACGGAGCAAAAATGGTGTCATATGCGGATGACACGCAGTTGCTCTTTACCTGCGACAGGGACCAGGATTTCAATGGTGAAATGATCAATTCCTGTTTATCGGAGGTGTTTTCCTGGCTCCTGCAGAACCAACTGAAATGTAATTCCGAAAAATCGGAAATCGTTTTCTTTGGTCTGCCCCCTAATAATATGTGGCGCAGCTGGTGTCCACAGGGCATGCATCCACCACTAAACTCGGTCAGAGTAGTTAAAAACTTGTGGGTGAAAATGTATGACACCCTCAATATGAAATCTCAGATCCAAGCGGTAACGGGACAATGTTTCGGCCTCTTAAGAATGCTGAAGCAGTTTCTACCTCTTCTTTCGGTCCCCCACAGGAAAACAGTGGTCCAGGCCCTGATCGGATCCAGGCTGGACTATGTTAACATCCTTTATCTTGGACTGCCGGATTATTTACTTACTTGTCTTCAGGTGGTCCAAAACGCCGCAGCCAGGGCGATACTATTACTGCGTCCGAGAACGCGGATGTCTCTACATCTTAAATATCTCCACTGGCTCCCGATCCGCAAGACGATCCTTTTCAAAGCCCTTGTCCTGGCCTTCAAGGCACTTCATGATACTGGAGCCCCTTATTTAAGGAAGAGAGTTAATTTCTGTCTTCCTCGGCGCTCCCTACGATCCACATCTCTGTCGCTGGCACAGACCCCTGTGTTCCGTCGATCTCGAATAGGAGGTCGTTCCTATCAGGTTCAAGTCGCCAAACTGTGGAACTGTATGCCGCCAAATTTAAGACAGGTGCACGATCTCCTCCCTCTTAGGAAATCTTTGAAAACTTGCCGTTTCCAGCAGTAGCCTTTGCGCTGTCGCTCTCAGTTCAGTTGCCATACTAAACTAGCGCCGGGACACTCTGTCGAGTAGCTGCGCGCTCTACAAATACCCTGATAACATAACATAACAAGGAGATGATGGATGGAATGCTGAAAGTTTTCAGACACTCACCCCCAGTCACAGATCTGGGTTGAATCCATCATCGTTCTTTAGCTCACTTTGCCACCCCAGTTCAGACACAGCTATATGCAAATCAGTCTTGACCCTGTGCCTCATGGGAACAGTCCAGCCCGAACTGCCAAGCCATGTCTTCCCTGGACCGAAAACAAGCATCCTGGGACCGGTTTCGGGCTAGCAGCACTCATCTGCCAGGCTAGCTTGAATCCAGTGGCAAAGTGAGCAAGGGACCCACGTCTGGGCATACCCTGCCAACTTAGGGCGGACAAAGCAAACACAAGGAGATGATGGACGGAGTGCTGAAACTTTTCAGACACTCACCCCCAGTCACAGATCTGGGTTGAATCCATCATCGTTCTTTAGCTCACTTTGCCACCCCAGTTCAGACACAGCTATATGCAAATCAGTCTTGACCCTGTGCCTCATGGGAACAGTCCAGCCCGAATTGCCAAGCCATGTCTTCCCTGGACCGGAAACAAGCATCCTGGGACCGGTTTCGGGCTAACAGCCCTCATCAGCCAGGCTAGCTTGAATCCAGTGGCAAAGTGAGCAAGGGACCCACGTCTGGGCATACCCTGCCAATTTAGGGCGAACAAAGCAAACACAAGGAGATGATGGACGGAGTGCTGAAACTTTTCAGACACTCACCCCCAGTCACATATCTGGGTTGAATCCATCATCGTTCTTTAGCTTACTTCGCCACCCCAGTTCAGACACAGCTATATGCAAATCAGTCTTGACCCTGTGCCTCATGGGAACAGTCCAGCCTGAACTGCCAAGCCATGTTTTCCCTGGACCGGAAACAAGCATCCTGGGACCGGTTTCGGGCTAATAGCCCTCATCAGCCAGGCTAGCTTGAATCCAGTGGCAATGTGAGCAAGGGACCGACGTCTGGGCATATCCTGCCAACTTAGGGCGAACAAAGCAAACACAAGTAGATGATGGACGGAGTGCTGAAACTTTTCAGACACTCACCCCCAGTCACAGATCTGGGTTGAATCCATCATCGTTCTTTAGCTCACTTCGCCACCCCAGTTCAGACACAGCTATATGCAAATCAGTCTTGACCCTGTGCCTCATGGGAACAGTCCAGCCCGAACTGCCAAGCCATGTCTTCCCTGGACCGGAAACAAGCATCCTGGGACCGGTTTCGGGCTAGCAGCACTCATCTACCAGGCTAGCTTGAATCCAGTGGCAAAGTGAGCATGGGACCCACGTCTGGGCATACCCTGCCAACTTAGGGCGGACAAAGCAAACACAAGTAGATGATTGACGGAGTGCTGAAACTTTTCAGACACTCACCCCCAGTCACAGATCTGGGTTGAATCCATCATCGTTTTTTAGCTCACTTTGCCACCCCAGTTCAGACACAGCTATATGCAAATCAGTCTTGACCCTGTGCGTCATGGGAACAGTCCAGCCCTGAACTGCCAAGCCATGTCTTCCCTGGACCGGAAACAAGCATCCTGGGACCGGTTTCGGGCTAACAGCCCTCATCAGCCAGGCAAGCTTGAATACAGTGGCAAAGTGAGCAAGGGACCCACGTCTGGGCATACCCTGCCAACTTAGGGTGAACAAAGCAAACACAAGGAGATGATGGACGGAATGCTGAAACTTTTCAGACACTCATCCCCAGTCACAGATCTGGGTTGAATCCATCATCGTTCTTTAGCTCACTTCGCCACCCCAGTTCAGACACAGCTATATACAAATCAGTCTTGACCCTGTGCCTCATGGGAACAGTCCAGCCCGAACTGCCAAGCCATGTCTTCCCTGGACCGGAAACAAGCATCCTGGGACCAGTTTCCAGCTAACAGCCCTCATCAGCCAGGCTAGCATGAATCCTGTGGCAAAGTGATCAAGGGACCCACGTCTGGGCATACCCTGCCAACTTAGGGCATACCCTGCCAACTTAGGGCAAACAAAGCACACCTTTTTCGGCCCCCATTCCTCCCGTAAAGGTGGGAGTCCCACAGGGCTCCATTCTAAGCCCCACACTATTTAATATTTACTTGTCTCCCTTAGCACACCTTGCCGAGACTCACGGAGCAAAAATAGTGTCATATGCGGATGACACGCAGTTGCTCTT
This sequence comes from Calotriton arnoldi, assembly GCA_963921515.1. Taxonomy (NCBI): domain Eukaryota; kingdom Metazoa; phylum Chordata; class Amphibia; order Caudata; family Salamandridae; genus Calotriton; species Calotriton arnoldi. Next base: position 65,644 of record CAWUFW010021745.1, on the reverse strand, counting down.
TACCTGCGACAGGGACCAGGATTTCAATGGTGAAATGATCAATTCCTGTTTATCGGAGGTGTTTGCCTGGCTCCTGCAGAACCAACTGAAATGTAATTCCGAAAAATCGGAAATCGTTTTCTTTGGTCTGCCCCCTAATAATATGTGGCGCAGCTGGTGTCCACAGGGCATGCATCCACCACTAAACTCGGTCAGAGTAGTTAAAAACTTGTGGGTGAAAATGTATGACACCCTCAATATGAAATCTCAGATCCAAGCGGTAACGGGACAATGTTTCGGCCTCTTAAGAATGCTGAAGCAGTTTCTACCTCTTCTTTCGGTCCCCCACAGGAAAACAGTGGTCCAGGCCCTGATCGGATCCAGGCTGGACTATGTTAACATCCTTTATCTTGGACTGCCGGATTATTTACTTACTTGTCTTCAGGTGGTCCAAAACGCCGCAGCCAGGGCGATACTATTACTGCGTCCGAAAACGCGGATGTCTCTACATCTTAAATATCTCCACTGGCTCCCGATCCGCAAGACGATCCTTTTCAAAGCCCTTGTCCTGGCCTTCAAGGCACTTCATGATACTGGAGCCCCTTATTTAAGGAAGAGAGTTAATTTCTGTCTTCCTCGGCGCTCCCTACGATCCACATCTCTGTCGCTGGCACAGACCCCTGTGTTCCGTCGATCTCGAATAGGAGGTCGTTCCTATCAGGTTCAAGTCGCCAAACTGTGGAACTGTATGCCGCCAAATTTAAGACAGGTGCACGATCTCCTCCCTCTTAGGAAATCTTTGAAAACTTGCCGTTTCCAGCAGTAGCCTTTGCGCTGTCGCTCTCAGTTCAGTTGCCATACTAAACTAGCGCCGGGACACTCTGTCGAGTAGCTGCGCGCTCTACAAATACCCTGATAACATAACATAACAAGGAGATGATGGATGGAATGCTGAAAGTTTTCAGACACTCACCCCCAGTCACAGATCTGGGTTGAATCCATCATCGTTCTTTAGCTCACTTTGCCACCCCAGTTCAGACACAGCTATATGCAAATCAGTCTTGACCCTGTGCCTCATGGGAACAGTCCAGCCCGAACTGCCAAGCCATGTCTTCCCTGGACCGAAAACACGCATCCTGGGACCGGTTTCGGGCTAGCAGCACTCATCTGCCAGGCTAGCTTGAATCCAGTGGCAAAGTGAGCAAGGGACCCACGTCTGGGCATACCCTGCCAACTTAGGGCGGACAAAGCAAACACAAGGAGATGATGGACGGAGTGCTGAAACTTTTCAGACACTCACCCCCAGTCACAGATCTCGGTTGAATCCATCATCGTTCTTTAGCTCACTTTGCCACCCCAGTTCAGACACAGCTATATGCAAATCAGTCTTGACCCTGTGCCTCATGGGAACAGTCCAGCCCGAATTGCCAAGCCATGTCTTCCCTGGACCGGAAACAAGCATCCTGGGACCGGTTTCGGGCTAACAGCCCTCATCAGCCAGGCTAGCTTGAATCCAGTGGCAAAGTGAGCAAGGGACCCACGTCTGGGCATACCCTGCCAATTTAGGGCGAACAAAGCAAACACAAGGAGATGATGGACGGAGTGCTGAAACTTTTCAGACACTCACCCCCAGTCACATATCTGGGTTGAATCCATCATCGTTCTTTAGCTTACTTCGCCACCCCAGTTCAGACACAGCTATATGCAAATCAGTCTTGACCCTGTGCCTCATGGGAACAGTCCAGCCTGAACTGCCAAGCCATGTTTTCCCTGGACCGGAAACAAGCATCCTGGGACCGGTTTCGGGCTAATAGCCCTCATCAGCCAGGCTAGCTTGAATCCAGTGGCAATGTGAGCAAGGGACCCACGTCTGGGCATATCCTGCCAACTTAGGGCGAACAAAGCAAACACAAGGAGATGATGGACGGAGTGCTGAAACTTTTCAGACACTCACCCCCAGTCACAGATCTGAGGTGAATCCATCATCGTTCTTTAGCTCACTTCACCACCCCAGTTCAGACACAGCTATATGCAAATCAGTCTTGACCCAGTGCCTCATGGGAACAGTCCAGCCCGAACTTCCAAGCCATGTTTTCCCTGGACCGGAAACAAGCATCCTGGGACCGGTTTCCAGCTAACAGCCCTCATCAGCCAAGCTAGCATGAATCCAGTGGCAAAGTGAGCAAGGGACCCACGTCTGGGCATACCCTGCCAACTTAGGGCGAACAAAGCAAACACAAGGAGATGTTTCCAGTTCAGGGAGGACCTGGTCTGGCAGTTCGGGCTGGACTCTTCCCATTGGGCACAGGGTCAAGACTGATTGGCATATGGCTGGGTCCAAACTAGAATGGCATGGTGAGCAAACAAATTATGGATTTAGCCCCAGATCTCTGTACTGGGGTGAATGTATGACATTGTTCTGCATTCTGTCCATCAATTGTTCTTTTTGCATTTGTCCTTGCTGTAAGACATCCCTGTCACCTCATCTGTATCATAATTATCATGATAATACTGTCCATCGCGAAGGTCATCAAAATAATTGGTATCAGAACGACCCTGTGAGACCGCAGCACTCTGAGCTCTATTTGTCCCATGACCTCATCCACGAGGACCTCGCCCTCTAGAGACTGCCGCCTTCTTCAAAAGCACAGGACACTCGCTACGCCAATGGCCCTCCTCCTTGCAATATTCACACTGATTTGACCCCAAAGGTGTCGCGGTCGGCTGCCTACTAGTTTGTGAAAGCTGTCTGGCAGGACCACCACGTCCTCTACCATTCCCCCTGAACGCTTGCTGTAACAACACCTTCATCTTCAACTCCTTATGCTTTTTATCTGTCTTCTCCTTCTCCTCTTGGTCACAGTGTTCATAATATTGAGCCATATTCAAAATAACAGAAGGGGAAGAGGTAGACCAAGTGCTCTCAGATGCCTGTAAATGAGTTGCAATTTCAGGAAGTAAATTAGAAACAAATCTATCAACAAACAACCAAACTCCTCCCTCAATAGACATATCCTGCCTACTATAGTCCAGAAACGTATCTGCAAACCGAGTAAAGAAATCAGACACACTTTCATCCTTCTTCTGTCGACAAGCCGTCAATTTATCCCAACTCACCTTCTTCTGCGGAATAAGAGAATGCATATATGTAATAATATCACCGTGTAAAGCAAGTATCACAGCTCGAGGCTTATCACCTGGCTTCCTTTCCTGATCCCATCCCTTAATCTGGTCCCAAGTACCACCCAACTCCGCAACATGATCCTGAGTATTACCCTGTCTCCAAATATCAACCGGAACAAGAAAGCCCAAAAACATTTTAATATCGGCAAGGGTCGAGGAAAACCATTGAGGAATTGGCCTTCAGAAAGAAACTAAAAACCTGGCTATTCCCAGGCTGAGGCTCGGCTTACGCTCACTCCTGCTCCATAGCACTGGGAAGCCCGCTGGCAGCTACGCGCTTTATAAGACTCATAAACATAAACAAGGGTCATTACAGTAGAATAGGCAGCTTCAGTCAACTCTTTGTAATAAGCAGTGGGATTTTTCCTCGGATCAGGCAAATGAGTCTTAAGGGATAAAACCTCACTTCTTTTCCACGGTGTATAAACCCATTGTTCCTGAAAACGGGCTGCCATGCCTGGTCTGGTGATAGTACCACACTGATGAGTTAACCCTGGTATTTCTGGGTGACATATAGGGTGAACCTCTCGCATCGGAAACTGAGACACCGGGGTAGGACTCTTCTCATGCAACCTACCCCAATAAGCAATTAACCTTGTAAGATTCCCGAAAACCTGGCCGGGCTCCAAACCGCTAGCATACACATGATCTCTAATATCATATAGAATTTGTGGCGCATCATTCCCAAAGTGTTGCTGCCAAAGACTAATCAATGTAGCAGACATATGCTTAAGAGCATGCTGCTGTACAAAGGGCTCAAAATCTTGCATAACTGCCCAAACATCCTCCACACTATAAATGGGATTACGACCCCACTGCGCAGCCTGATTAGCTATTACTTGTTTTTCTTCATCCCCCACCCCAGACCGCACCAATGGGCCCATTCGCTTCTTAAATTTCGTCCAATCTCTATCCTCAAATCCTCGTGCTGGCGTCTCAGTACTCAAAGGAGTTGGAGGATGAAAAACCATAGAAGGAGAAGCAACAGAAGTGCAGGTACAATCCTCACTGGTGCTTGTACCGGAGGAGAGAGAACAGAGGATACAGGAGTCGAAACAGTAGGTGTGCTAATAGTCATAGTTGCCAAAGATGGCGAAGGCAAAGAAGGAGCAGAGGACACCGTAGCCAAAGCCGTCGAAACAACAACTGTAGATACGGGAACAGTCAGAGCAGATACAACAGGCTGCTGCGGCTGTAAAGGAACAGCGGAGTATATCCTTTGCAGAGCATATGGAGGCGGGGGTCGAGTGTCTAGCAATTCCTCCACAAAAGTATCAGTCTCCTCTTGGGCCAAATAAGATTTATCAATCTGTAATCGAAACCTCCTATCCTCACATTCAACTCCTGCCTTCTGCTTCTCTCTATCACATGCTATAGCTTTCTGGGTCAGTGTTTGCATCTTCCCTTTCCGTGCATCTTTTTCCATCTTCAGTCGTCTCTGCCTAGCTATTTTCTGCCATGTTCTGAGGTAATCAAACATAGACTGTCTACTTCGTCTTTTAAATAACTGTTCTTGTAAAAACCCAATCTTTTGCTCATCAAAAGTGCCCGTCAACGGCCACTGTAACTCAGCATTGTCCCTCGTATATTTGTGCCATAATGTACTAAACATAATAGGGCCAAGACCATGCTTCCCATACATATCAGAATTAGGGGTGCCTTCTGGGGGCGCCGGCTGGGCTTCTTCTAATCGAGCATCTGCAGAACAACAATGAGAACACACAGAGAAAAACATACTGATTCCAGGCATTTTCAAAAAGAAAACTAATTTGTTATTTGTGCCTTGGCAAAGCAATCGCAAGTGCTTATATCAAAAACGGTCCTCAGACAGTACCAAACTCAAATCACAATGGTGCCATATCCACAAAGAACCAAAACAAACTCACCTGATATGAGTAGCACAAACGAACCGATTCTCCACTGCCGACTCTTCAGACCAAACGGTCAGATCCAAGGGTTTTGCCGCTCAGGACTCCAGTCGGGATGACCACTGGGCTAGGCACCGTCCGGCAGGACGGAAGGGGCAGCTGCGAGCAATCAATACTCCTCGTGCAGGGAGCCCTGAACCGTCAGTCCGACCCGGCGATGGCCTCGACCTCCCCTCCGTCCGCGGAAAGGGGGATGGGTCACTCAGCCAAAGGAGTCCCTGTTCGTGCGCCAACTGAAGGAAGTGGCCCGATTCGGGTCACTCGAGTCACTAATGACCACCTCTCAGCCTTCCAAACCAAATGAAGAGTCGGTCAGACAGTAGAGAATACAAACCAATATTTGTTTTTTCAGAATACACTCAGAGCGGAGCCCAGTCTGCCCACTCACTAGGAGTGTTGCAGAGGGGCTGAAATCAAAAAGCATAAAGATACATTTAGTACATTTCGTAACAGGGTTAGAACACGCCCATAATGGAATTTTCCAGGCAGGTGCTGCAAGGCAATGGGAAAGAGGAAAAAACAATCTCAGGTCTCATATCTCATACAAAATAGCAAAGTCCAAGGTTTCTCCAGTCGGGCCCGTCACCAGACAAGTGGGAGAAGGTCTCTATCTAGTGAGAAAGGTATGCGCTAATAAGAACAGTCTATTCATTAATGAAGCAAAACCCAACCTTGAGGAAATGAAACCTAGCAAAGGCCTTTTCTCAGAAATAGCGAAGAATTAGTTTTGATCATGATTCAAAATGGCGCCTAAATAGAAAATGGTAGCTTACATAGGATAATGCGTAAGCAGAAACATTTCTAGTCTAACAAGGAGGGAAAGCCAAAATCACTCCCTCATTAAGATCATACTTTAAAATAAAGGAGACAGAATCTCAGAATACCCCCAGGCTTGCCCAGACAAACGGTACAAATACAAATGGTACACACACCCCTGAAACCCCATCGGGCATGGAAACATCAAGGTTTTCACATCAGGAGTCTCAACCCCTTACTACTTCTAACCAATTTTCAGTACTGGCCACTGTGTCTCAGATTGATAATCTCGAAAAGCGGGTCCCCAAATAGCCTTGGATACAGAAAGCATGAGCGCTTTAAGGAAATCAGAAATCATCAGCACTGACGTTAGTTATATCCTGCTTTCTCTATCGAAAGATAAAAAGGAAAAATTTGCAATCTCAGAGGGAAACCAGGCTAAAGTTCAGGAGACTTGTGAAAATCTAGAAGAAAAACTGGCAGACATTACAGAAAGACTAGCATTAATGGAGGATTCGATAGGAGTACTGCAGGAGAAAGTGAAGCGAAATCACATGGAGATTCAAGCGCTAAAAACAGGAGAAAAGGAGCTGAGAAATAAATTGGAGGTACTGGAAAATAACACTAGACGAAACAACTTAAGACTTCTAAATGTCCCTGAGGGCATAGAGGGTGGGAAACGTAAAAGGTTTTGTTATTGACTTAATTAAGGAATGTATCCCACAAGCTTCAGGGCTTGATTTGGATTTGGATATTCAAAGGGTACACCGGGATCCTTTTAAGAGAAACCCGGAAAGAGGAAAACCCAGGAAGATCCTAGTAAATTTTCGCACGTACACTATTAAGGTGGCAATCCTCACAGCAGCCCTTAGAGCAAAACAGTTTCAAAAGGATGACTGGTCTTTTACTATACGGTCAGATATTACGAAGGCCACTCAAACTCGACAGTGGGAACTGGGGAGGCACAAACAAGACCTAAAAGCTTTAGGCGCAAGTGCACAACCGAAATGTCCAGCATTACTGAAAGTGATGTGGAATAATAAAATGTACAGTATAAGAGAGGCACCCGACGTTGTAAACTTAATTTCACAGATAAAGTCTCAGAAAGGTTTATAATAATAAGTCGGAGATAAGAGCTCAAAGGGTATAATGAAATACTCAGTTTGGATGAAGGGAGGGTTCCCCGTGGTGGGTAAGGGGTCACAGTTAGATTATTCAGTTGATCACGGGGAGGGGAGCATAGCAGAAAACCCCCCAAGAATTTGCAGTCCTCATATGCACAAAGGAATTGAGTATCAACGGGAGGGGGATTCCCTCACATTCTTAAATGATGGTAAAGGAGAAGGAGATTTATGAATTAAGGGTGTTGACCTGGAATGTGAATGCGTTAAGGGTTAGTGCTAGGAGGAGGAAGATTTTAGAACTACATAAATTATCTGATAGTTATGTTATAATACTGTAGGAGACACACTTAGGGCGTGAAGAATGGGATGGGGTTCTTAAAAAGAAAATAAGTGGATCACCAATTTGTCATGCACCAATCAAACTTGTAATGTTAAAGGCGCAGAAGTTTTATTTAAAATCTCAACACAAGTCAGGCTGGAAAGTACCATTGCAGACCCAGGTGGTAGTTAGTTAATTTGTAATGTTAAGATACATAATAAAGGTTATGCATTTGTAGGATATTATGGGCCCAATATTGATGATCCATCTCCACTCTGGGACTTATACCGCCATCTCCTCGGAGTAAAGTATCACATAATAATAGGAGGAGATTTTAATACACTATTAGACCCGGTCCTGGATAAATCCATACCTAGACCAACAGTGAACTCTCCAAAAATGAGAGGGAGTACGCATCAATTAATGAAGAACTTGGGTCTGGTGGATATCTGGAAGTTAAAGGCAGGTCGGAAAGAGAGTATACTTTTCAGAATAAAAAATATGCTCACTCCTCAAGAATTGACTTCTTCTTAATGGATGTTAAACTAAATAAAAATGTTAGCTGGGTATCACATCAACCATTACATTTATCAGATCATGCAGTGGTAAATTAGGGATCTCACTTGAAAAATCTCCTTCACAGACTAGATGGACCTTAGATAGAACTCTGTTAGGTGAGCTAGATGTGTGAATGCCTTAAAAGCCAATACAGTAGAGTTTTTTCAGCTTAAATGAGCCGTCAGGCCCCATACATATTGTTCGGGATGCATATAAAGCCTACATTCGCGGTAGATTAATTAGTCTTGCAGCGTACAAAAGGAAAGAGGGTAGGAGAAAACTTATACAATATGAATTAAGAATTAAGGAAATCCAGGAGGATTTAACAAAATGTCTGCAACCCACTAAAATTGCTGTACTTCATCATAAATTAATGGAGGCGAAAGAAACTTTATTAGAGCATGTGGAGGGTAATGTGCAGAAAGGTGGAATGCCAGCAAGTTAACACACTATGAATATGGGGAAGGGTGTGGGAAGTTGTTAGTCTGGAAGACAAGGTAAGATAATATCAGGAATGAAATTAAGGAGGTAGCAAATAGTGTGACCAAAGGGCGATGTACAGAAGATTTGACAATTGGGGAGGCCTTTTTGGGTTTCTTCCAAGATTTATATACCGATGATACTATAGCTACACAAATCAAAAATCAGGAGTGGATTAAACAAGATAATCTGCCTAGTTTGGGAATAGACCAGCAAGCATCTCTTAATCAGTAAATCACTTCAATGGACATAGACAAGATCATCAAAAACGTACAAAATAGGAACGCTGCAGGCTCGGATGGTTTGCCTAATGAGCTGTATTAGGTTTTAAGGGAGAAACCCATGCCTTTCCTCTTAAAGCTACTGAATAAGATTTATATGGAACATTTCCCCCATCACCGTTTTATTTAATTTATATATAGAGCCACTGGCTAGAAAAATAAGAGCAGAACAAAGAATTTTACCCTTTCATTATTTAGGCTGGACTAAAAAAGAGGCTATGTATGCGGACGATCTGATAATCTACACAAGCGATTCCAAAATATCACTGCCGGTAATAATGGAAGTGACAGACAATTTGGGGAAAAGTTCCTTATACCTTGTTAACAAGGACAAGACTGAAATTATGTCATGGAATAGTCCACCGGATAATCTTCTGGGAAAAGCAGAATTTAGATATTTGGAAAATCAAGTGGTTAAAAATTTTGATGAAATGGCACTCATCAATTTTAATACATTAATGATAGAAACCAAAAACCTTTTACGCTGGTGGTCCCCCCCTCCCGATTTCTATCTTAGGAAGAACCAACATAGTAAAAACAATGATTTGCCAAAATTCACCTTCATTTTTAACACCCTTCTGCTGCACTTTAAACCGGAATGGTTAAAAAATTACAGGGAGCACTCAGCAGCTTTATTTGGAGGAATAAGAGTACAAGAATTGCATGGAAAAAACTCCAGAAATAAAAGATAGATGGTGGAATAACGCTCCCGGGTTTCCAACAGTACTATTGGGCATTCTCCTTGAAAAATTTTATGAGATTGTTGATGGATACCCATGACACCCCAGCACACCTCAAGGTTTTAATAAAGAACCTTTCTGAAGAAGGCAACTATATTTTATTCAAATTTGGTCAACCCAAATACTTTAAAAAGATCGAATTTAAAGTTCTAATTGCAGCTTGTAAAACTTGGATCCAAATTAGAAGAATTTTGGGAATCCCATATTATAGTAGCAAGGTCCCAATTTGAAAATCTCCGGGAACTCCTCTGTGTCTACAAGATAGTTTAGCAGTCCCACTGCTCACTGTGGGTATAGTAAAGTGGGGCCAACTAGTTGAGCATGGGTGTCTGGTATCCTGGGACTTTCTACGAGGAAGCACGCAGCATAAACTGGCTAGATTTAAGTATTATCAATTAGCAAGCTGGTTCTGAACCCAGCTGAACTTGAGGATGGAAATTGAAATCGAGACTGAACTACAGAGTAATCAAAAATATAAGAAGGAGATATTTAAGTGGTATTGGGCCCTAGTGCAGGGAGAGGATGGCCCCCTGACTCTACCGGAGGAGATCTGGAAGCTGGACATGCCGGGCTGCGACATCTTACATCTATGGCAAGTATCCATGCCTACATTTTGCTAGCAGTGAAGTCTGCACCACTTAGGAGTAATCATTTGTTCGCATTACACAGGACATACTGGTTTCTTAAAAAGCTCTCAAAGATGGGTGGAGGTAAGAAGAGGTACTATACGAAGTGCACACTAGAGAACGCGGATGATGTCCATCTCTTCTGTCAATGTCCAGTCATCCAGTCCTTCTGGCAAGAAGTAGGTGAAGTATTGACTAGAATTGCGGGGGTAAACATTCAGGTAAGCCTGGCACAAATCACCTTTGGGATATTGAATGGAGATGGGGTTTGGCTGGGGAAGCTTAGAACTTGTTTAATTTTTATCCTTGTGGTTGTTGTACGAAGAGAACTTTGCATAAAATGAGTCTCAAAACTACATCCCACTGGTGAAGGTTGGAAATCCTCTGTTAGACACATCGCTAGGCTCGATTGTCAATCTGGCTTGGCAGAGAGGGAAAAAATGTGGGCACCTTTTCTCTTAAATTTCTCTTACTTTTTTTTCTGAAATGCCACTCTAAGATAGCAGAGGGGAGGGGTGGTAGACTAGGTAATTGCATATTGGAGTAGTCCAAGGATTAAGACAAATTTCAACAGTTGTTAAGGTTAGTGGTGATAACCACTAAACCCCCTCTCCAATTACTGATTGAAGAAGGCTAACTTAAAAGAGTACATAACTAGGTGGTCCTGTTCCCCACCGCTCCAAGACCATTTCTTAGATTATGGCTCTTGCCTTTGTCGCATATGAGGGCTAATGAAAAAAAAAAAGGACCACATCCACACAAAGAAGTTCCCTCCAGTAATAGGACTATTATAGCAATGTGTGCTTTGTAAGACCAAATAAAAATGTTTCTTTTGCACATTTTCTTTTAGATTGATGAGGGCCTAGCACCTTCGCCAACAATAAGGTTTTGCAGAAAACATGACAAAGCAAAACAAGCATTGACAAACTCAAAAGGCTGCTGGTCTATTGGCTTAGCCATTGCTTGTTATGTAGATAGAGGTTATATTGTCATTTGTTCATTCTTTACCATTTGGCTGATAATTATAGTTCCATAGAAAGTAAAGTTTAGCAGAAAGTTTTATGGTGCATCTCATGTCGAATGGGCTCTGAATAATATCACCACTCAACACAATGCTTCTTAAAAAACTTTAGGAGACAAATGGCTAGCATCCATCATGTAAATGTTGCTGATATAGTGCATTATTGATGTATTGTCATCCTTTATCCCACACATGTTAAGTGCAGCATTTATTATTTATGCAGCTTTTTAGATAGTACATCATAAAGAAGGTTTCAGAACAATGCACACAGTATTTGTGTGAACATAAAATGCGACAAACTCATGCAATCAATAAAATAAATCAACCCCCAAAAAAGTTAGTATTTCAGATATTTGTGTGTGCGTGGACACAGTGAGGGCTCCTGTGTGCATATTTTAATTACTGAAGGGCAAAATTAGTAATGGAAGGTATTGGAAGAGGCTGATTTTGGGATTTCTCTACGAAATGCCTGTAAATTAAGAGGCCCTTTAAACCCTCTTAGGTGTGGCTTTACAGCACTACTGTCTGCATTAGCTATTGTTGCCAAACCTTTAAACTATACATAGAGTGTGTGTTGGCTATACCCAGGGGAGCATTTCTTTCTCACCTCACGCTGTTGGTTCTGGTGTTTCATTTCACCCCCTCTGGAGCGCTAGTATGCAATGCACGAGGGACTATTTTACAACCCAATAGCACACTGAAGCAAGGAACATTAAACTATTTATCTCATGAATGCATTGTATACAGAAAACATTCTCTTTTATTTTGTTTTTTTCAATTCAGAAGGCTTTTAAAAGTATTTTAGTCAGGACTCAAAATGCAAGCCACATCTGTTGGCTTTCACACTGCTTGTTTGCTCTGCTTATGAGGCTGTCAGTATGGGAAATAAAGTGGATTTACATTAAAAGTACAGACATTAATATTGCATTATATTCAAATGCACTTGTAGTAAGGCAGATTGGATATCTGTCATGCTTATGATACTCAGTTGCCAGTCTCAAAAATGAAATTCAAAACAGGAAATGCAATCTGTAAAAACTATACAAATCAGGAATAATTTTGCTGCAGGTTGCCTTGGTGCAAACTGGAACACTTTGTGATTTCATAGACGGCTTCAGTCAAACACTGTTGTCTTCTGCCCATTTAGTACCCCGACATAGCTAGGGTAAGGGGCACTTTGCTGTTACGTGTGTACACATGTGTGAGGGCTGCGCGTGTGAGATTACTGTTGTGCACAGCCCAGTAATTGAGGACAAGCAGCATGGCGCATAGGGGATTCTGCAGGATTAGATATTGACCTGGGATAGTCCTTACAATGTTACTGTACACTAATAGAGAAAGTCAGTGTGGTTTACTGTCTTGTCTGCAGTACAACACAGAAGGGGGAACACTGCCATAGAGCGCAGTTTCACTTATCTTTGGCCTACAAAGTCTAGTGACATATCAAAATGGGGTGAAACATATGCATGAAAACCAAATCTGGGAGTTGCAAGAGGATATCTGTACATGTATGGGTATTCCAAGATTACCGCATTTCTCTGGCTCAGCTCAGGATCAGAGCCCAGGCCTTTTGTCACCCTGCTGTGGCAAGTTAATTACATTTCTTACCAGCAACAGTGCTTCCCTCAGCTCCTGAGCCGGAAAGTGTGAGATACGAATCTGTATTTGTTAATTACTTGCCACGCTGCAAGAAAGCTCAGGCACACTGAACAAAGGAGGAAGCCTAGAAACCCGTAGCCACTACAGGAGGGGGTCCTCTTTGAACTTTTGGTGGAAAAGGACCTGGCAGAGATGTCAGCGAGAGGCAGAGCTGAGAACCCTGGAGTAGATGTGATCAGGGACTCCTGGATGACGCCATCTTAAACTGTCCCAGCATACTGTGCAAGAGGGTTGAAGCAGGGCTATAGAAGTGATGTGGCACCCCAGAATTGGCCTGGGATGCCTGGCTTCGAGAACCTTCTATCCCCTTTTAAGCAGTCTCATGAAAGCGGGAGATGATATCAGGGTTGGTGCTGTTTGCGCTCTTTTTCCTGCTGGATGCTGGGACTGTGACACCCATCCAGAGCTGGAAGGAGAAACCCCCTGATTCCTAAAAGGCCTAAGGACTCAGCCCCCAGTTGACCCCAGGACCAGTGGGTCTCTGCAAGGGCTAGTGAGTCTGCTCCGTTACAAACCCTGAGCACCAGTTGGGGGAAACCCCTGGACCTATACGCCCAGAGACAAAGACCAGGAGAAAAGCTGGTGCAGGGAGCCAGTGGGACCAATTTCCTGTAGATTACACCACTTTGGAGGTGAGGGGTCTGCTAAATCTTCTCCTGGTGGCTGGAGCTCACTACCAGGAGTAGAATGAGTCCAATATCTTCCAAATTGGTGCCATGGGCCCTAGTTATGGATGTTTAAACATGGGCAACGTTTTACAAAAATGGAGCTGGGTGGGCCAGGGCCTGAGGTTCGGTGCAAGATTTATTTTTTCAGGGAAGGGACGTGCATGTGCCCCCCTCAAAGTCTCTATTGGCCTGCAGAGCCATTCTCTCTGGCCGTATATATTAAAATGGGGGCTGGTACCCTATTCCCGGTCCCCGAAGCAAAAAAGCACGGGGGCTCCATTACCCCCCCTAATGGTGGTGACTTCACTCCTGTTCCCCGTGTCCATGTCTGGGGAGAGCAGGGTGGCCACAGCAGAATGCTACACCCTGCCCACATGGAGCGAGAAGCGAAAGGGAGACTGCCAGCTCCCACACAGGCAAGGATGAATCCATTCATGTGGGCAGCCGACTTGGCATCGTGGGAATGGGCTTCCCACAAGGTGACAACCATGAGGAGCATGGGGGTGTCTGGGTGGGATCAGCACCCCCAAAGGAAAAAACACAGGAAGGGAAAGCTTCTCGGGTCTTCCAACAAAGCAGGAGAACCACTAATAATTCCCTGCTCCTGGCTGGAGCACCACTTAGTGACCAGCGGGGCTTCACAATTTTCATATTTTTATTTCCTTCTGGTGGCCCCAGCACAACAGGGGCACCACCAATGAACTTAAAATGTGTTGTGTGGGGCTGTAGGAGTTACAGCAGCCCCCTCCCCCCCCAGAAGTAATGTTTGGACAACTGAGCCTGCGTTTGTGGGGCTCAGAAATCCATGACCATCTGGAATTTGCCCCATCATTTTTTAAAACGCTCCTAAGGCTGGTGCTTTTTCTGTATAGCTAGGAGTGCAGCACCCTCTAGGGACATGTTCTATGGCTGCAATTAATGTGATCAGAAAGTGGTGCTCTCTAGTAATTGTTTTTATGATTGCATTTTATTGGCTTGAAAATATACAAAAACACACAGACACATTTTATGCTCATTTTAAAATGCTTTATTCACATAATAATGTTGAGAGTGGTTACTGATCATGGTGAATATGCTTTAGTAACAATAAGTGCATTTACACAAAGTTATGATTGATTATTGCATTTCTGCACAAAATTATGGTGTTTTTAATATGAGGTTCGCCACCTTCAACCTTTGACCAAGCCAATAGACTTGCCTTATATGTTTGAATGTCCCTTTAGAGGGTCAAAGATCATTATGCAATGCCATCTATGGTATTTTCAATCTGCCTAATGTATATATTTAGAAATTGATGCGTAGTATTTAGTAATGTGTGTGTGTAATAAATGTACTTTTCCATTTTCTAAAGAAAATGCACTGACTAGACAATTATTTATTGAGTGTTAGTATTGCATACCAGCGAATGGTGATTACTAGCCCACACTATCTCCCCTGAGTAGGCCTTGGACTGCTCTGCTTTGTTATCCTGAGAGAGTCAAGCACTACAATGGGGTTTCCATTATGGGAAAATTGTGGCCCCATTACTTGTGCAGAGCTCACGTCCTGCAGAATTAGTAACTCAATGTCCTACAAACACTATGCAAGTAGACTAGGAAAACTCGGTGAGATAGCCCAGAGAGTTAAGCACACGCTCTTTAGGTTTTCTACGGTGATCCAGTGGCAGCCGCCACAAGCAAAAAGTGGACGGGCAAGGTGAGGGGGCATGGTGGGAGTTTAATAATAATAATAAAAAAGTAAAACTTACCTGAAGCTGCCGGCCGCCCCTCGCGCCGTGCCTCGGAATTCTTCCATGTCCCAGCAGACACTGGAACTACGTCACAGGCTCCCTGTGGAATCCCCATGCTGCTCTCATATTGTGAGCGGGCTGAAAAGACGTTCCACTCAGGAGAGGGATCTGTGCTGTTCCTCCAGCCCTGCTGTTCAGCACAGACGGGTTAGAGAAACCTAAGTGCGCATGTGTGTTTGGCCAGCCTTAGAGGGCCAGCCAGACAGACATGTGCACTTAGAAGTGCACATAGCATTCCTCCTCCCCCCTCTCATGGCCCCGGCCCAACCACTCCCTACTGCACACTGGCTCAGCCAGCAATTGAAAGATAAAACAATTAAATTATATTGTTTTATTCTTCAGGTGCTGAATCTGAGCCAGCGGGTTGATGCTTATCCATCATTGCGGAGGAGCCGCCCCTGGGGTGAGCTGCAGTTATTTTGTTCGAACCCTAGCAGGGCCAATTCATGGTTTAACATTCCAGAGGTCGATATATTAACCTTTGTTTAACAGGGATATAAATGCACCTCTGATTTACAGCTGTGACACCCAGGGGGTGATTTAAGAACATTTTGCTCTCGGTTTGCATCATAAAAGTGACACAAAACAGCACCATTTTTTATTATCTACTTCCCAGCTCAAAGCTTGTTTTGCACTGGAAATTGACTAAAAGTAACACAAAGTGGAGCAAAGCGCTGCTTTTTATTACCTAGCGTCAAGGGGGCATTACATGGGCTTTCCCATGCAATCACCTGCCCTTTTTGATGCAAAACCTTACCTACCAAAAATGTGGGACATGGGTTTGCGTCAAAAAATAATTAATTACCCTTTCTTTTCTGACTTTGCAGGTGTGCTGCACTGTACAGCACATGTACACAAAGTAGGAAAAGTTTTAGAAGTTGTCTAGGCTTATTATTTTGCACTAGAACTTCCCGTACAAAATCTATGCTAGGCTCTCACTCACACCCTTGCACTATGGTGCAAAGGTGTGTGCATGGAGCACAGCAGCAAAATTCTGTGCCGGTGCTAGGGAGAGGGGAGGAGAGTGCTATATCTCTGTAGCTATGGCGCTCTCAGGTTTCCCTCCCTGTCACACAACGCAGCACAGCATTTTTAGTCAATTTCCCCCACAGAGTTTTGCATAAGAAAAATGTATTGTTATTAAAATAAATACCTCTGTTTCATCTAGTGCAGCACTTTAGGAATTAGTAGGGATGTTTCTTCTTGTTATTTGCTCCATTTTCTTTTGTTGAAACTTCGTTTTCTCTTCCAGGCCAGCCATGTAAAATGCATCTTGTCTGTCACACTTTTTCAAAGAGACATCCTAAAATAAAACGTTGGACTTCGAATATAAGCGAGGTATCACTGACATGAAAGCCCCTGCTATTCAACACTGAACTTTTTTGTGTTTAAACTGTGAGATATCATTGTAGGAGAGGTGTCACCTGTCCATCTCTCAAACATTTGGAAAGAGGTGACAGACGTCTTTCTGCAGAGATTGCTTGGGACACTTCTACTTCCCAATCTGTCTGCATTTACTAGCTTCCTGGTCTGCTTGATGTCTGTGCAGCTTTTTTCCAGTACTTCTCCCAGCTCTGTAGAGCACCTAGCAATGAATTACTTTTTGTAGTGCATCATACGCCATCAATTCATACTAGGAGTGACTCACCTAGTCAGAATAAAAATTATTTGCATGCCAGCCAACATATGTATGCACACCCTAGATATTTCAGAAAACAAAGATGGCAATTGAATGTAAACATCCACTTACACTGTTGGGAGGTACATCCTGAAAGTATGATCTTTTTTATGTAATTGATCACTTTGCGATTCTTTTGCTAAAAAAATAAATAGAAAAAAGCATGCAAAGGTAGACGACACTGTAGTGTCGTTCAATCATGTGTAGTAGGACCCGTGTGGCCCTAGGTGAACTCCCTACAAAGTCATGTAATCAGTTGGGAGGTATTTGGGTGTGTCTGGGTGTGGTCAATAAAGTATATAACGCAGTACGTTCAGTTAACGGTTGCAATTCCGAAGAATAAAGACATGCATTACAAAGCTCCGTGTGTGGCATAGACATTTGCGTGCTCCAGATCTGGGGGGGATCCTGCAACTATTGCGCATAGGCCGGGTGATGGAAGGTGAATTATTAGTAGGGGTAAGTATACTCCTACCATTAGCAATAAGGCCACCAACACAAAACTTTCCTTCACACATTTTTCTGGAGGATTTTCTCTTGACGTTGTGCGGTCCCCTCCAGCAGGCCGATTTGGATGCAACGTCGTCGGATTGCTTCTCTGGTCGGGTTTCAGTTGAAGGTAGCCGGCTTGACTCTTGACGTGGAGTAGGTCCCCTTCTGGAGCTTTTCCCAAAAGTTGCTCCAAATGTTTCCAAACTTTGGGAACTTCTTCCTGAAGTTCCCATTGAAGGTTCAAACTGTCCAAAACACACAGCCAAGGGTCTAGAAGCTCTGAGATGGTCCTTGGAAGTTTGGAACTACAATTCCCACAATGCAGCTGGCCAAATCCTTAAAAGTCCACTGGACACACTCCAGGCTGAGGACTTCTTGAGAGAGACAGTGCAGGGAAGCTCTGTTAACCTGTTACTTTCAGTTAGTCAACTCCTTAATCCTTTTTGAAGCAAGGCAAAGTCCTCAGGGCTGTAGCTCCAAGTGTGCAGCAGGAGCAGTCCTTCAGATTGTAATCCTTTAGGGTGCAGAAAAGGGTTCCAGCAGGGCAGTCCTTCTTCTACTTGAAGTTTCAGGCAGCAAACCTGAGTTGCTATGCAGCTCTCACATATTTAGTCAATGATGTGGGGCAACAATCAGGGAAGCACCCCTGTCCAATGAGGTGTAGGGTGCCAACCAAAAGCATGACAGCTTCCTCTAAAGTGTGGCATGTTCTTGTCCAGTATCAGTAAAAAATTAGGTTTGATCAGGGCAAAAAGGATGACTTTCTCACATTGCGCCCCCACCAAACCAAAGGTGATGGGTTTTAAACCTAAACCCTGGTAGTCCTCATCAGCTAAGTGGAAAAACCTGGAAAGTCCATTCACATTGGCATGGGCAACCCCAGGTCTGTGTTCCACTGTGAAGCCCATTTCCTGTAGAGAAATGGGCAATATCAGTAGTTTTTTATTCTACCCCCAATCTTCATGAGCCATCTGAGAGGTCTGTGGTCAGTCTGAACACAGAAGTGAGTACCAAACAGGTATGGTCTCAACATTTTCAGGGCCCAATCCACAACAAAGGCCTCCTTTTCAATGGCACTCCCCCTTTGTTCTCTGGGGAGAAATCGCCTGCTAATAAAGGCAACTGGATGATCAAGACCCTCCTCATTTACTTATGCCAACATTGCCCCAATCCCTTGTTCTGAAGCATCTGTCTGAACCACAAATGCCTTTGTGTAGTCAGGGGCCAGTAACACTGGTGCTGAACACATAGGGGCCGATTCCGATCTCGGTCGGAGGCGCACCCAATACCATTCGGTCGGGAAAAAAGCCATGCGAATGCCTGTTTCCCGACCGATCCGTACAGCAGACCGAACGAGTAAGTACGATGCGCACAACAGCACAGAATCCGGCCGAGCCGTACTCACCCAATCCAGGTCCTGTACTCCGACCGAGGAGAATCCGGAAACGCCGAATCGAGTCGCACGGAAGGGAAAATGCAGCTCCGTCCGGCCGACCAAGTACGATGCGCTTCCCGTACGCGCCGAACCCGTCGCTACGCACGGCACGTCAAAGCATCCGGGAGAGGCACACATAAGCTCCGATTCGCGCCACAACACAATCCACGGCTACGAGACGAACACGCCAGCGACGAGGACGACGCGAAGCGACGAGGACGAAGCAACGAGAAGGACGAACGACACGAACCAACCCATGAATCCCTTCGTCCCGATCATACCAATATTCTACATTTACTACCGGAACAGGCACGGCGCAGAAGGTAAGTCAGATACCAACCACAAAACACATACAACACGTACACGACACATCACACACACACAGAGGGATGCAGAATATACTTGCAACAGCAGCACCATAGGGGCGGGATGCCCATCACCAATGCCACATATGCACACAGGGGCCTGAATGCGCACCCCCACCCCTACCCAGGGGGGGCCGGATGCCAACCACTACTACCACCCTCACCCTGGGGGGCTGGATGCCTACCACTACTACCACCCTCACCCAGGGGGGGCTGGATGCCTACCACTACTACCACCCTCACCCAGGGGGGGCTGGATGCCTACCACTACTACCACCCTCACCCAGGGGGGGCTGGATGCCTACCACCACTACCACCCCCACTCATAGGATGGACAATGCATGACACAACCAGCACACCACAACCTAGGGAATGCAAGAAAAGACATCCCCCAACACCATGACAAGCGTGTGTAGACTGTGTCAAATGCCTACAACACTGAACATGACTTTGAACATACAATGTGACCCCCTAGCACATGTGCCACACATATATGTGTGTGGCCCCCACAATGCAAGCAGGCCATGACCATTGTGGCAATGGGGTCCAAACCCCCATCATCACAGTGACCAAAAGGTAAGTGTGGGGTCCATAGCTGAAGCACATTCTGAACATTGTGGCAATGGGGTCTAACGCCCCATCACCACAGTGACCAAAATGTAAGTGTGGGGTCCATAGCTGAAGCACATTTTGAACATTGTGGCAATGGGGTCCAAACCCCCATCATCACAGTGACCAAAAGGTAAGTGTGGGGTCCATAGCTGAAGCACATTCTGAACATTGTGGCAATGGGGTCTAACGCCCCATCACCACAGTGACCAAAATGTAAGTGTGGGGTCCATAGCTGAAGCACATTTTGAACATTGTGGCAATGGGGTCCAAACCCCCATCATCACAGTGACCAAAAGGTAAGTGTGGGGTCCATAGCTGAAGCACATTCTGAACATTGTGGCAATGGGGTCTAACGCCCCATCACCACAGTGACCAAAATGTAAGTGTGGGGTCCATAGCTGAAGCACATTTTGAACATTGTGGCAATGGGGTCCAAACCCCCATCATCACAGTGACCAAAAGGTAAGTGTTGACAAAGAAAGAGCTGCAACTGCCAAACTGCATGGATGATTCCTGGTCACAGAACAAAAAACACATCAGTGGCAAAGTAGTGTATGTGTCCCATTGCAACATAAATTGGGGGAGCCAAATACTGCAGTGCAAATAAGACATACCTTTGGCCATGTGCAGACAAACAACACCCATGGGGGCTGACACTGTCAACATTCATCAATGACACAATGACAGAAGTGACCATCAGAATGCAGACTCACATATTTGCACCAATGGGCACACAAATGCAGATACCCTGTGGAGACTGCAGATGTGAGGTGAACAGATACCATACCATGGCAGCAATGGGACACACAAACCATGATCATTGTGCTGACCGATGACCTAAGAGTCCCAGGGACAGCAGGGGAAACCCACCAAACTACATACAGCCAATGGCACACCCAAGATATGCCAATGCAGTGGTGCAGATGCACAAACACAAACAGGCAGACCCACACTGCACATCATACACAACAGGTGAGGGGGGGTGCCAGTGTCCCCAGGCAACCACACAACACATGAGGAGACCTGAATACCAATCATACAGATGTGCATACAGTGCCACACAAAGGTAACTCATGGATCCAAATCCCCTATGTGGGCAAGCAGGCATTGTCAGATGAGAGGGAGCACAAATCACACATGTCACACAGGCACGTAGGAACAGCAACTGACACAGCAAGACACAGACACACCACAGCACTACCCCCAGGGCCCCCACAATGTGGTGACCCTGGGCTGCATTACAATCCCACTGTGATGACAAAGCTAAATGTCGTTCACACTGTGAACCACAGTCATGTGTCCTGAGCAACAAACTACCATCACACCTACACAAGCACAAATCAATCAGCATGGCCAGTAAGCCAAGGCCAACATGGAGGCAGGGGCCTAGCCGGGCAACAACTCTCATCTGCACACACTCAACACCACACCCCTCGACCTCCAACAATGTGCAGCAGTGAAGCACACATGCACTGGTGACATTGCACATGCACCCATGACTATTCCAGGGTGGTGGGTGGGAACCAAGGTGCAGAAACACATCACACATGGCCACTCAACAAGACTCCTGAATGTCTGACACACTGCACACTACGCTGTACATGGACATGACGGCAATACCACACCAACCAATGGGATCCCAGCCATAGTCACACACCAATGAAGAAGCCAAGGTCACCCACAAAGAACACACATAGACAACAACCAACATTGCAGCCCGGACCCTGAGGAGTGCCAGCAGTCACACACACAACGTGTCACAATCACTGAAAGATAACACAAACTGGAAATCACATGACAGGGGCAAACAACAAGTGCCAAGGGGAAACCTGACTGTGACCCATCTGCGTCTGCACACAAACTCAGCCCTGACAGCAAACACACCTATGGGTGACACCCTGATGACCAGTAATGTGCCATGCACCCACATCACAGAGAACCCAGGGAGAAGACTTTGGGGGAACATAGGTCAACTCAGCAAGCATCACAAACAGGTACAACACTAGGGATCACAGCATGCACAGCTAAACGGAAGTGAACACACAGACATGCACATACAACACACACCTTGGGTGTAGG
Source organism: Calotriton arnoldi (assembly GCA_963921515.1). Lineage (NCBI taxonomy): Eukaryota > Metazoa > Chordata > Amphibia > Caudata > Salamandridae > Calotriton > Calotriton arnoldi. Next base: position 43,872 of record CAWUFW010021745.1, on the reverse strand, counting down.
CAATGTCACAGGAGTACACACTGCCATGAGGGGACTCCACTCCTGTGTGAGTAAAGCTGTGCTATATGTTGCCTCAGTAGGGCCCCATCATGTCAGCTGAGCACTTGGTCACACAATCAACAATTAGCACCAAATGAGGGCTCCCGTCACATCAGCCTGGTCATGGAAGTGCCAACGGAATCATCAGCACAGATCCAACACACTTGTATAGCAATGTTGCACTGACTACACGGATGAGTCCTTCCCCATTGATGCCCAAACCTGCATGTCCAGTGGAGATGGCCACACGGTCAGGGAAGTAGACGAATTGAACAATGGCAGGCACAACAGATGTGCAGGGGTGGAAGCCACAGATGTGAAATAGCTAATCTAAGTAGGAAATCCCATTGCCAAATACTGAACACATGACACCCTCAGATGCTGCTATGGATGACATGGATACAACACTTCATTATCATGAGACCAAATATCACCATCACTGCAGCAAGGGCATGGTTAGCATCATCAACAACATGTACATCAGAAGCATAAGCACTAGAGAACAGAAAGTTGCTTTATTAAGCATATGTGTGGAATGAAAACAAAGTCCAGAAAAAACACAAAGGCCAATGGCCAGTCCATTGTCAAAGTCCAAACTGGGTGACAGTGGCAGATGTCACCCTACGCATGCCTGCACAAAACCAGGGACAATCCACTAGGAGGGGCAACCGGGGGGCAGGCCAGGCACCGCAGGGACAGGATCAGGGCTCACCAGGAGGAAGCAGGGAAGGGGTGGTGGGTGCTGGAGAGCCACTGACAACTGCAGTGGAGGTGTCTGACATGGTGTGTGCCGGCACAACTGGGGGGCATGACTCAGATGTTGTGGGTGCCGGCACGACTGCAGTGGACCCTGCAGATGGAGTGGACAGGTCCGCCACTGCAGTGCCCAAGTCAGACAGGGTGGAAGTGGACTCCACTGCAGTGCCTACCACCAGGGGAGGAGAATGGGGAACAGGCAAGGTGGGCTGGACAGAGGGGGAGGACACCCTCACCACATCAGTGGCACAGACAAGCGCAGCGGGGGTGTGGTGCCGGGAGAGCAAGTGGCAGGGGGAGAAGGCCGGATCCTCTTGGGGATGGTATATCTGTGGGTGGGGGAACCTGGGGCAGGGTGTGGTGGGGGCACCTGTGGATTGGGGGCCTGAGGGATGGAGGAAGGAGACCTGGTGCCTGAGCTGCAGGGCGGCGGCGGGGTCTTGCTCTTACGACTCCGGGGGGACTTGCGGGTGGGGGCCTCAGTCTGTCTGCGCCTGGGGGAGGGTGTCCGGGGGCAAGGGGCACTCTGCTCCGTGTGGGTGGGCTTCCTCTTCCCCCTGAATGCTGTATCAGCTGGATCAGAGGGGAAGAGGCCGAGGTCACTGAGGAAGAGCCGCTGGGTCTTTGGGGTTGCAGGTGAGGCAAGGGAGGGTGTTTTGGAGGGAGAGGCAACTGAGGACTGCGCAGTGCTCGTGGATGCGTGTGTGTGTTCCAGGGCCCCATCCCCTGTGAGTCTGGTTTCAGTCCCCTGACTGTGCGTGCGTGTGCGTTTTGTTTGTGGCGTGTGTGTCTGTGTGCTGGATGTGTGTGTGCTGGTGTGTGCCTGTGCCGGTGTGTGTGTGCTTGGGATGCGTAAGGTGCTGGGGAGTGTGGATGGAGCAGAGGCAGGAGGGGTGAGGGACTGTCTGAGGAGGGACACTGCTGCCGTCAGGGAGGAGTCCATGGACCTATTGCCCCTCTGTAGGTCAGACATGCCCGATGAGATGCCCTCCATGAACGACACCAGCTGAGTCAACAGAGCGCATGGAGGACACTCAGTATGGCTGTCTGCCCTACATGGAGCTGGCGAAGGAGGTACACAGACTCCTCACTCAGGGCAGCAGGGGACACAGGGGCAGGGGGTGCGGTGCCTGGCCCAAAGGAGACACGCTCCCGAACATGGGAGCCTCCACGGACCTGGGGAATGGGAGCCGATGGGAGGGCGGTGGTGGTGCTGGTGGTGGCGGGGACAGCAACACTAGCTGGGGTGTGGTGGCTGCTGACACCCGCCTCCATAAGGGAGTCATCCTCTGAGTTGCTCTGGTCCTCAGCTGAGGTGGATGGTGCTGAGGACTCCTCGGTGTGGCTCCCCTCGCCCTCCGTGCCACTGGGTCCCTCCGACCACTCCTCGGCTGCTGACCCAGTCTGGCTCTCCGGCTCCTCCTGGTCCGTGGAGCTGTCCCCTTCCGTGGCCGTGGATGTATCTGCAAACAATGGGAAAACAGACAGACATCAGTCACCTGCACCAAACGCACACACCACTGTGAGCACAGCACATTACAGAGCAAGCCCTGGCATCATTAGTTGTACATTGCTAAAAGTGCCCTAACTGAACAGGAGAAGCCAATTGTCAGTCTGATGCCAACCATGGCACTCACATCCCACATGGCCTTGCACCCATCTGTCTGGTGTCTGTTGGATAGCAACACCCCAGTGTGGACACATGCACCAACTACACAGTAGTTGGACAGTGCAGAGGACACGGTGTAGCATGTGGACATGCACACATCACAACTCTTGCCACTGAGTCAGTACAGGTTTCCGGATGAAAGGGACGCCCAGAGTCAAATAGGATATGCATGTGATGCATACCAGCGACAGACACCATGATGCACCCATGTCCTGATAGCCATCGCCACAATGGTGTGCATGTAGCACATGTCACTCCCCTGCAGGATCACCAATAAGTAGACACATGCCATGGCGGAGGCATGACTGCTAAGTCATACATCACTGTCTCAGTGATGTATGACTTGGCAGCCAGACAACAACACTCTGCACTGTGTCACAATAGTAGGTCATGGGGAATGCAAGTCCTGGAGCTGCACAAGTGCACATGTACATCCCCCACACAACACATCATCTTAACCCTCATTTGTCCAGGTCATACCGATTGGACATATGGGAGACCTGTGACACTACCCTCTGAACCTGAGCCCCTCACAATCTACTGTGAATGGGGAACAGCTGCCTGAACTTCACATTCGCATACCCCAGTCTGCACGGGCAGCTGATCAAACACCTATGTGACACACAAGTATCGTCTCCTATGGTCACATCTCCAGTGGCATGCTGAGCCCCTACCAAGAAACACCCCAGCAGTCCTGGCAACTAATCCACAGCACACTGACACAGAGGCAGACACCTGAGGGGTCAAATCACTGCGCACAATGTGTCAGCTGATACACGGGAGTGGGAGTACAGAGTGCATTGCATGGCCTGGAGTAGGCATGACTGTCCTGCCCCACATGAATGAGGGATGAGCCCTGGACAGTGGATAACTGGCTATGTATGTGTGACACACGTAATCTGCACACTCCTGGGGCCCAAACATTGTTCCCACCCGCTGCATGGGCGTGTGCCACATACCCCAGGCACATGTGGTGGCTCAGCTCAGCAAGTGGACCGTATATCAAAGCAACACGCAGATTACATGTCCGAACACAGGCGTTGTGTGAACAATGGACCCACCCATGATGCCCACAACAGAGTTAGGGAAACAGATGCTGTCCCCCACCTTTAGTGAAGCAAACTGCAAGGACACAGTCCCAAGTGACACAATTCCCTGAATGTAAGGGCCACACCTGGGTATCAGATGAGGAGTGGGCAGTGCACAATAGAGGGACATGGCTCCTGGACAACATGACTGCTGCACTGTGGCAGTTGTACCAGGCCAGAGGAGGGCACAAAGCATGTAATACAGAGTTCACAGTGCAGTCTTTGACTCACCCCCTCCTTGCTGCTGTCTGGCCTTCAGCTGCCCATCCAGGTCTGGAAACACCACCGCCAGGATCTGGAGCATGTGGGGGGTCCGTGTTCCGCCCCTCCTGCGAGGAGGCGACAGCTTCAGCTGGACCCGTGCAATCCTCCGGGTCCAGCCCCGAAGGTCCTGCCACCTCTTCTGGCAGTTGCGGATCCGGCGCTTGTAGACCCCCACGGACCGGACAGCCCGGACGATGTCCTTCCAGATCTCCTGCTTCCGATGGGCATTAACCTGTCAGGATGACAAAGTGAAAAGGCCATTACTACACATGCAACATATCCGTGCATGACACAGTTGTATATACATGTCTCATTCACAGGAGCACATGATGTACACAGGCAGTGCAACGCTGCCCATGGACAGTTTGCCAGACATCACTACATGGTATCATTGCATGGGAAGTAAAACCTTGTTCAAATGCACTGTTACTGCACCATACCTGTCCAGTGCATGTCACTACACACTATGGGGGGTGACAACTACACAGTGAGCCTGCTAGCCAGTGGCGTGCAGACTTTCAGCCTTGCTAGTCAGACAAAATGCACATTCAGAAAGGCAGTGCACAGAACACTCACCTGCTCCCCTGGTGTCCCATACAGCTTGCTGTCCTGTGGAAGTAGGCTGTCCAGCAGGGCCTGGTTCTCCTCAAGGCTGAAGGCTGGGGCTCTCTCCACAGTACGTGCCATTGCAGGGTCCAGAGGGGCAGAGACAGCAGCAGTGCAGTGGCAGATGTCGTCCTGGAGCATGTAGTGCTGGCAAGTGAGCTCTCAGGGGAACAGCCAGCAATATATATGTGCTGGAGAGGCAGATACTGTCCCTTGTGTCCAAAGTGATAGGTCCAAGTCGTTTGCATCTTCTGAATCTGGCCAATCCATGGAATAGCAGCACCAATACACGCCCACGGCATCCTTCAAATCTTCAACTTCATGACATACATGATTTTGCAACATTGTTGTGGGTGACCAACTGAATTTCCAGCAACTGACTCGTTCGAAATTCGAAAACGCGTCCGTTGCCAGGCAAGGCCATTGTCAATGGGTGCGCATCGATCGGTCCATTGCGGTACAACGCGTACAGGGGTACAACGCGTACCCGCACACATTGAATGCAATGGGCCGGCCGGGGGCACCGATCGGTCCATTGCGGTACAACGCGTACAGGGGTACAACGCGTACCCGCACACATTGAATGCAATGGGCCGGCCGGGGGCACCGATCGGTCCATTGCGGTACAACGCGTACAGGGGTACAACGCGTACCCGCACACATTGAATGCAATGGGCCGGCCGGGGGCACCGATCGGTCCATTGCGATACAACGCGTACAGGGGTACAACGCGTACCCGCACACATTGAATGCAATGGGCCGGCCGGGGGCACCGATCGGTCCATTGCGGTACTAACGCTTACAGGGGTACAACGCGTACCCGCACACATTGAATGCAATGGGCCGGCCGGGGGCACCGATCGGTCCATTGCGGTACAACTGCGTACAGGGGCACAACGTGTACCCGCACACATTGAATGCAATGGGCCGGCTTGGGGCACCGATCGGTCCATTGCGGTACAACGCGTACAGGGGTACAACGCGTACCCGCACACATTGAATGCAATGGGCCGGCCGAAGGCACCGATCGGTCCATTGCGGTACAACACGTACAGAGGTACAACGCGTACCCGCACACATTGAATGCAATGGGCCGGCCGGGGGCACCGATCGGTCCATTGCGGTACAACGCGTACAGGGGCACAACGCGTACCCGCACACATTGAATGCAATGGGCCGGCCGGGGGCACCGATCGGTCCATTGCGGTACAACGCATACAGGGGCACAACGCGTACCTGCACACATTGAATGCAATGGGCCGGCCGGGGGCACCGATCGGTCCATTGCAGTACAACGCGTACAGGGGCACAACGCGTACCTGCACACATTGAATGCAATTGGCCGGCCGGGGGCACCGATCGGTCCATTGCAGTACAACGCGTACAGGGGCACAACGCGTACCTGCACACATTGAATGCAATGGGCCGGCCGGGGGCACCGATCGGTCCATTGCTGTTCAACGCATCCCTGTACAAGTGACTGGCATATGTCACCATGCCTGTCTCAGATGGACATATGCCAGCCACAGATAGCTCCCAGGGAGTGAGGGGCACACCTACAACACGACAGCCTGTCCAAACTGTATGATAAGGCATGTAGGGCTGCATTTCCTATTGTGTGTATGTTGGTGTACATGTTGTCCTGTGGGTGTCACCTGGGGGCAGCAACCCCCAGGCTGTGCACGTGTTCATGGGGACAGGATCCTGGGTGTTACGTGTACATGACCACTGTGATGTGCAACTGTTCATATCTGTGCATGTGCCATGGTCACATTTCACGGTGGTGTATGTGTATGTCATGTCACATACCCCGTGAGTCCCATGTGGGACGGTATGTTTGAGCCAGGGTGTCCCAGTGGCACAATAGTGATGGTCCTCCACAGTCTGTGTGCATGTAGTGTTTACAATGTCTCTGATTTCATGTGCACAATGGGAGACAGTCTCCACATCCACGTTGTGTGTGCATGGACTTTGATGTTGTGCGTGTGTGTGTCACAGACGTCCATGTCTGTCCTGCAGTGGCAAGTGGGACCACTACCTGTGGGGGTCATAGTTGTTTTGCTGTGGTGTATACATGATACTCCATGTAATACCAGTGTCCATGTGGCAATACAGGGTCCCTGGGAATGTACCTGTCATTGAGCTGTGATGCCTGGGGCACATCTGTCCTCACATGTCACTGTGGGGGGTGATTGTGACACGGCAGCAGGAGATGGGAACTGTGACACGGCCTCATGATATCCAATGGGCCAACCTGGGACTTATTGATGCCACTTGTTGGACCGTGATGACAGATGTTGGCCATGTATGTACCATACATGTCCTTACGGAACTGCACACTTCATGTAGTTGTACCTCATAATGATGTATGTTGGGATATTGAGTGTGTTCAATGCCGCATATGTGGGCTGACTGACAATCTTGCTTACTTCTCCTCTGCACTGCAGGGCTCCTGCTGTCCATCGACCATTCCCAGACCTGGCAACGATGGTGGAACGGGACAGCATCCGACGGTACCGCTTCACCAGGCAGCTGATTGAGGATTTGGCAGTGCAGTTGGCCCCACATTTGCAGCCTGGCCGGCCGTATCCTACAGCGCTGACCCCCAAGGTGAAGGTGATGGCAGCCCTACACTTCTTTGCCACCGGTACCTTCCAACATACCGTGGCGACTGCTGGTGGGATGTCACAGACCATGTTGAGCCGTGTGCTCCGCGATGTTTTGGCGGCAATGTTGCTATTCCTGAACAGGTACATCTATTTCCCTAGACTGCGACGACTCACTGACGTGAAGAGTGACTTCTATGCCCTGGGGAGGATGCCGCATGTCATTGGCTCCATTGATGGGACACATGTGGCTTTGGTACCACCACAGGCCCAGGAGCAGGCCTACCGTAACCGCAAGCACTACCACTCGGTCAATGCACTGGTGGTGTGTCTTGCAGATATGACCATCACACACGTGTGTGCCCGTTTCCCTGGTTCAGCACACGATGCCTTTGTGATGAGGAGTAGTCGCATCCCCAGGATGATGGCACAGATGCAGAACCAGCGTGCCTGGCTTGTCGGTGTGTACTGACTTTGTGCCATTGTGTGTGATCTGATCTGTAGTATTCCGCCCACTTTTCCAAGTCAGCTAATGTGCACTTGTCTGTCCGTAGGTGACTCGGGATACCCCAACATGCTGTGGTTGCTGACACCCCTCAGGAACCCTGTGACACCAGCCCAGATGCGCTACAATGAGGCACATGGTCGGACCAGGAGAGTGATTGAGCGGACATTTGGTCTCCTGAAGAGCCGCTTCCGCTGCCTGGACAAGACCGGAGGGTCCCTCCCATATGCCCCTGCGAAAGTGTGCAAGATTATCATCGTCTGCTGCATGCTCCACAACCTGGCAGTGCGGAAGGAGTTGCCTCTCATCCAGGATGACAATGACCAACATCCGCCACCTGTGGAGGATCCTGGCCTGGACCACGATGCCAGTGATGATGATGATGATGATGATGGTGATGTCCACACACAGCTCATCACCAATTTCTTCAGCTGAATGTGAGTATCCAGAGATGTCAGGTCAATGATGTGAGTATGCATGATATGTGTGGGTGGTGCTCTGGTGCTGTTGGAGTGTGTCCATGGGCTACTTGACTGGATGTGTGTTGCGATGTGTGCTTACAGGTGGGCTGTACTCCCCAACAGTGTTGACATGTTAACTTGGTTCTGGGTGGGTATCTTGTAACATGTATTGTGCATGAGTTTTGCTGTTCTGTCCTGTTCTCCATTGCTTTTGACTGTGTGTCATTTCTGTCCTTCACAGGGTACTTTCAGATTCGTTTGGTCAACTGTGTCCACCGACAACGTGATTGCACTTCCAGGGTGGTAGCTGTTGTGTCCCTACAGGTGATGTGCGCCACACCCATGGACTTCCTTCCGTCTACAGTTGTTGACTGTGTGCCCGCTGCCAGGTGGGATTACCTTGCATCTGTAGTGGTTACGACATGTTGCAACTGTGTAATAAACCTGTGCTTCACTTTGTAATGTGCGTTGTCTGCGGTCACACATTTGACTGCCATTTGCTTACTGCACCTGTGGGCTACTTGACTACAAGTGGGAATGGGTGTGGTGTCTGTGCATTGCACCGTCTTCCCTGGCAACATCAGTGTAGGCAATGAGTGAGATGGCCTAGGTGTGTATGTGTTGTGTAGCCCTGGTGGTGTGTCTCCCTCATATGTGTCACGTTGCCTTTACTCACATGCCTGTGTTGTACTTCCTGTTGCAGTTCGCATACACAGTGTAATTTTGCAGTTCATTATCCCCATAACAGCACCCACGTTGGAATCACAACAGAGGCAAGTATGGTGTATTAGTGTGTTTATTGTGATACATTTGTGTGAATAGTGCATAGGATGGGTAGTGCTGTACATAAATCTTGCAATCAGAAGTTCCTAGGTGAATTGAAAGTCCTGGTAGACAAAATCCCCAGTATCGGGGCCACAGTTGTCTGAGACATTGGTCCAACTTGTACTCCCCATGCAATGTGTGGGAGTGGTGTTGCCGTCAACAGGGTGAACAGTCTGTGCACAAAGGTGAACATCCAGAACAGGTTCAGGCTTCCTGGGAGTTGCGCTTGGCCATCGGCCTCTCACTTGCCCCTCCTCGGACGACCCCTCTTCTTGGGGGGGCCCCTCAAGTACAGGCTGCTGCGGTGCAGGGGACTCTCCGCCAGAGTCATCCTCCCTCCCTGTGGCAGTTGCAGTTTGTTCAGCACCAGATGTTGTTGGCACACAGGGAGGTGTGGACTGGTTGCTGTTCATCTGGCGGAGGCATTGTAAAATGTCCCTGTGCACCGCCGTCATCTCATGCAGTGCATCCCACTTGGACTCCACGCGGGACATGTGTGAGTCCACGCGGGACATGTGTGACTCCACGTGGGACATGTGAGAGTCCAAGCGGGCATGATGGGCAGCCTGCTGCTGTTTCATGTCTCTGAGGAGCCCCACTACCTGGCTGAGATCTCCGGTGCTGGACTGGTACGCATCAGCTATGCGTACCAGTTGTGGGTCATCATGCACACCAGCAACCTCTGCAAGCAGCGACCTCTGTCTCCCACCCCTCCCACCACCCCTGCTGACATGTGCAGTGCGTGCAGTGGCACGCACAGATGACCCTGGTCCACCTTGGGGGTTGGTGGTGGTGGTGGTGTCCATGGCCCCAGGTTGGTCCAGGGTCCCTGTGCTGGTGTTGCTCCTTGTTCTGTCCATGTCGGCAGGGATGGTATTTGTGGTGACAGTCGTTGGAGGGGTGGGTGCAGGGGGTGCAGCTGGTGGTCCTGCTGGTGCTGCAGCTGGTGGTCCTGCTGGTGCTGCATGTAGACTTGCACCGGATGTGCCAGGTTGGTCTTCTTCGTCCGAGGAGGGCAGAGGCTGTACGACACCAGTGAGCTCCGCATCCTCTTGAGCCTGGGACTGGGACTCCTCAGCGTCTGCTGCTGTGTCCCCATCATCACCTGTTTTTGGGAGACACACACAATGTATGTTATGTTTCTGCAGGCATCAATGGTTGACACACCTGACAGTTGTGACTGTGCCTCTGGGTGCGGGCCTGTACATTGCATTGTCCTAAGTCGTCACAGACAGGGGTTGATTTTGGTGTGGCACATTGTCCTGCATTATTTGGGCATTTCTATGTATTTGTTGGGGTGTGAACATGGTCTGCATTGGTTGTATTTGGTTGACAGCCGGCCCTCCTTCCCACCCAGCCAGTCAGTTATCCCACCATGGACTGTGCTTGCATTGCAGGGAGTGGAAGTTGTCTCTCAGGATGTCAGTCAGTGGTGTCCTGCTGTTTGTTGGTGCACAGTTCCCAGCAGGGGCTTGTGCTCCCCGCAGCAGTAGCCAGTGTCAGCCATCTTGTGAGTCCTTCTCCACTCCCTGTGATGTGAGCATGGTTCAGGGTGGTGTTGATGGGACAGTTGTGGGGGTGACCAATATCTGTGACTGCCACTCCCATCATGCTATTGCCTCCACCCCACTTCCCAGCATTCCCATACTTACTTGGTTTTGTAGGGAGTTCAGTGTGTGTGGGTGTGAGAGCAATGGCAAGATGGCTGACAGTGGTGTCCTGCTGTTGGTTGGTGTGCAGTTCCCAGCATGCCCTTGTGCTCCCCACGACACAGCAACAGTGTCAAACATCTTTGATGGGCCTTTCCACTCTCTGTGGGATGTGCATGCGTGAGTGTGAGCTTGCTGGGCCATGTGGTGGGGGATGTAGAGCTGTGACTACGACTCCCATCATGCTATTGCCTCCAACCCCCTTCCCAGCATGCCCATGCTTCCTTCCTTTTGACTCTGCTTCCCTGTGGGGTGGGCTGCCTGTGCTGACAGGATGGCTGGGAGTGTTGTCCTGGCACTTGTTTGGCTAAAAGTCCCAAGAGTGTCCCTGTGCTTCACACAACATAACCCAGGGTGGTGGTTCTTTGTGGGATCTTGAGTTAGGATGGGAGGCATTGCATTCTACCAGGTGGATTCTGTGGAGTTTGTGTTGAGGGGGGGTGTGAGGGGAGGTGCTTGTGACTATGGTCAGTGCTGCAAGTCCTCCTTCCCACCCAGCCAGCCAGATATCCCACCATGGTACGTGCTTGCATTGCAGGGAGTGGAAGTTGTCTCTCAGGGTGTCAGTCAGTGGTGTCCTGCTGTTTGTTGGTGCACAGTTGCCAGCAGGGCCTTGTGCTCCCCACAGCAGTAGCCAGTGTCAGCCATCTTGTGAGTCCTTCTCCACTCCCTGTGATGTGAGCATGGTTCAGGGTAGTGTTGATGGGACAGTTGTGGGGGTGAGCTATGTCTGTGACTGTGACTCCCATCATGCTATTGCCTCCACCCCACTTCCCAGCATTCCCATACTTACTTGCTTTTGTGGGGAGTTCAGTGTGTGTGGGTGTGAGGGCAATGGCAATATGGCTGACAGTGGTGTCCTGCTGTTTGTTGGTGCACAGTTGCCAGCAGGGCCTTGTGCTCCCCACAGCAGTAGCCAGTGTCAGCCATCTTGTGAGTCCTTCTCCACTCCCTGTGATGTGAGCATGGTTCAGGGTGGTGTTGATGGGCCAGTTGTGTGGCTGAGCAATATCTGTGACTACCACTCCCATCATGCTATTGCCTCCACCCCCCTCCCCAGCATGCCCATGCTTCCTTCCTTTTGACTCTGCTTCCCTGTGGGGTGGGCTGGCTGTGCTGACAGGATGGCTGGGAGTGTTGTCCTGGCAGTTGTTTGGCTAAAAGTCCCAAGAGTGTCCCTGTGCTTCACACAACATAACCCAGGGTGGTGGTTCTTTGTGGGATCTTGAGTTAGGATGGGAGGCATTGCATTCTACCAGGTGGGTTCTGTGGAGTTTGTGTTGGGGGGGGGGGGTGAGGGGAGGTGCTTGTGACTATGGTCAGTGCTGCAAGTCCTCCTTCCCACCCAGCCAGCCAGATATCCCACCATGGAACGTGCTTGCATTGCAGGGAGTGGAAGTTGTCTCTCAGGATGTCAGTCAGTGGTGTCCTGCTGTTTGTTGGTGCACAGTTGCCAGCAGGGCCTTGTGCTCCCCACAGCAGTTGCCAGTGTCAGCCATCTTGTGAGTACTTCTCCACTCCCTGTGATGTGCGCATGGTTGATGGTGGTGTTGATGGGACAGTTGGGGGGGGGGCAATATATGTGACTACGACTCCCATGATGCTATTGGCTACACTGACTTGGCCAGCATACACAGAATTCCTTCCTTTCAGTGGTCTTCACTGTGTGTTGGTGTTGTTGTGGTGGCTACATGTCTGGATGTGTTTGTTAGTTCTATTTGTGCCACTGCCTAGCTGTAGTTGTAGTTGTGTTTGTACATGTGATGGCACGGTTGAATGTAACTTTTTTGATGGCATGTGTTGTGTTTATCTGACTGACATACACATTTTGGGATGATTCTGTTCTGGTTGCTGTGTAATTGCTATGAGTGCATGGTTTGACTCTCCCCTTGACAGTGATGTGTGTGTGTATTGTGGCAGAATATTGTGTACATTTGTTGTGTACTCACCAGGCTCTGGGATGTTCTCTAGTCCATATACGCTCACTGGCGGAAGGATGGCCCGCACCTTCTCCTCCCAGGGCCTGAGGTATACTGGCTTGGCAGGAGGGCCACTGCCGGTGTATTGGCTCAGGAGGTAGTCTTTCTTGAGCAGCTCCCGGACCCTCCTGCGCACGTCATACCACCTGTTCTGGATGTCGGTCTTTGTGCGCAGACATGGTGATTGTGCGTTCACCCTGTTGATGATCCTCTCCCACATCTTGGTTTTCTGGGAGATGGGGGTCTGTTGGACCAGTGTGCCAAACAGCTGTGGCTCTACCCTGAGTATCTCGTCTACCAGGACTTCCAATTCACAATCTAGGAACTTGTGATTCTTCTTGGGGGGCATGGTGATGGGTGGTGATGGTGAGTGATGTGTGTGTTGGTGTGCAGGTGAGGGTGTGTGAGTGTGTGTTTTGCTGGGTGTATGTGAGGTAGGTATTTGTTGGTGTGCTGATGGTGTGTGGCTTGTGTGAGGGATGAGCTGTGGGTGTGTGGTTGCTGTCTCTTGGGTGCTGGCAGTGGAATGGCATTTGCAAAGGATCATGGTTGGGATTTGTGTCCTTTATATGGGTGGAGTTGTGGGTGTGTCTTTGTTCTCTGTCCCCACCCCCCAGTATTTATTGGCTTTGTAATTGCTTGTTTGGCCTTTTTTTGTGTGATTTTTCCTTTGTACTGTCTGTGCATGTTGGAAACGTTCTTGTGACCGAGTCGGACCCTGCATTTGTCTCGTACGGTGTTCTCCGTTTCGTTCACGCTGTGTTTGTGCAGTTTTCTATGCTGCGTACGCGTCGGTCGCGGTGTTTTGTGTTACTTCGGCTCGGTTTTGTATGCGTGTCGGTCGTACGGCTTGTCCTCCGTCCGACTCGGTCGTGGTTTTCGCGCTTTGCATCGTACTTTGCGGTTTGGAGTTCGCGTGTACGTTTCGGTCGGATTTGTTCCGGGTGCGTGTCGGTCGGTTCGATTCACGTGTTTTTCCGGCCGGATTGCTGTTTTCCGTGCGGTTCGGTCGTTCGGCTTGGGTTTGGTACGTGTCGGTCGGATTTTGCACGCTTTGCATCGTACTTGGCGTGTCGGGCGCCACAGGTACGTGTCGGTCGGTATAAATTCCGGCTCCGAGTCGGTCGGTGCTTTTTCCGGCCCGAATCGGAATCGACCCCAGAGTCTTTTTCAGAGTGTCATAGGCCTTCTGACACCCTTAAGTCCAAGTGACCTTCTTTGGCCACTTTTTAGAAGTGAATTCTATCAGGGGAGCCACAATGGTCCCAAAGTTCTGACCCAATGTTCTATAATACCCAGTTAGACCAAGGAAGGCCCTGACCTGTGTCTGGGTGGAAGGAGCTGTCGAATCTAAAATGGTTTGGATTTTTGCCTGGAGAGGTTGTACATTGTCTCCACCTACAAGGTGGCCCAGGTACACAACTGAACTTTGCCCTATTTTGCACTTATTGACCTTTATAGTCAGCCCTGCCTGCTGCAGGGTCTGAAGCACTTCCTTCAGGTGGTTTAAGTAGTCCTCCCAGGTGGAACTGTACACAGCTATATCTTCTAGGTAAGCTACACTGAACTGCTCCTGCCCAGACATGAACCTGTTCAAAAACCTTTGGAAGGTGACATGGCATTCATTAATCCAAAGGGCATTACTTTAAAACTGGTAATGTCCCTCTGGTGTGGAGAATGCTGACCTCTTGTTTGCTCCTGCACTAAGGGCAATGTGCCAGTAGCCTGAGGTCAAATCAAATATACTCAGGTACTTAGCAGCCCCATAGCTCATCAGCTCTAGGTATAGGGTGAGCATCAGTCTTAGTGACTGCGTTCAGTCATCTGCAGTCCACACAGAACCTCTGCACCTTCTTTCCCCATGGGGGATATGTTTGGGTACCAGCACCACGAGGATGTCCCATGAAATGTGAGAGGGCTCAATTACCCTCAATTCCAGCAACTAAGCTACCTCAGCCATGAGGCTGGCTCTGACTTGTTTAGACAACCTGTACAACCTGTTCTTGACAGGTAGGCTATCACCAGTGTCAATGTTGTGAATACACCAGCTGGTGATACCTGGGGTCAGAGAGAACAGACTAACAAACTGCTCCAGTACCTGCTTGCAGTCTCTGTGCTGTTGCTCTGTCAATTTAGGCAAGAGTACCACTCCCTCCACTGACCCATCTTGCACATTGTTGGATAGGAGGCCTGGCACTGGCTCAGTCTCCTCCTCTCCTCCCTCATCTGTGACCATCAACATTGTCATGTCTGCCCTGTCTTGGTGGGGTTTCAACCAATTGACGTGCAGGACCCGGTGGGGGTTCCTGTGGGTGTCCAGTTCTACCGGGTAGGTAACCTCACCCTTCTTCTCTGGGTGGAGTAAGGCACAGTCTATTTGTCCAGGAGGGCCCTAGGAGACACAGGCTCCAACAGCCATACCATTTGTCCAGGAGTGTATGCTGACATGGTAGTCTTTTGGTCGTACCAGTGCTTCATGAGCTCCTGGCTGGAATCCAGTTTTCTGCTTGCCTTGTACATGTACTCTCCCATGTGAGATCGCAGGCCTAGTACATAGTCCAGTACATTGCCCTTGGCTTCTTTGAGAGACTTTTCCCAAGACTCTCTCACCAGGCACAATGGACCTCCTACATGGTGCCCAAACAACAACTCATAAGGGGCTAAAGCCATCTAATTTTTGTGGGACCTCCCTGTAGGCAAACGTAGGCAATGGAGGAGGGCATCCCATCTCCTCCTGAGTTTGTCAGACAAACTATTGATCCTGCACTTCAGGGTCTCATTGAACCTTTCCACCAGACCATTAATCTGGGGATGATAAGTTGTCGGTACCACTACATTCTTCCCACATCACTTTCAGATAGCTGGACATGCCATTTGTGCCCCTATCAGAAACAACCTCCTTTGGGAAACCCACTCTAGTGAACACACCAAGTAGGGTCCTAGCCACCTGAGGAGTAGTGACTAGTCTGAGGAGACTAGCTTTAGGGTATCTTGTGGCATGGTCCACTACCACCAAGATATACTTGTTCCCTGATGCCGTTGGTGGTTCTAGGAGACCCACAATGTCCACCCCCACCCTCTCAAAGGGAGTCCAAACCACTGGCAATGGTATCAAGGAAGGCTTTACTTTCCCCCTGTCTTGTCACTGGCATGACAGGTTGCACAGAAGCTACAAACTCCTTCACTTTGGCAGACATGTTGGTCCAATAGAATTTGTTAACCAACTGGTTCCAAGTCTTATTCTAACCCAAATGCCCTGCCAGGGGGATGTCATGACTTAGGGTGAGGAGAAATTACCTGTACTGCTGGGGGACCACCAACCACCTAGTACCTCCCACTTTGAGGTCTCTGGCCTCATTTTATAGCACTCCATCCTCCCAGTAGACTCTGTGGAATCCACTGAGATCACCCATCTCTTGCCTGGAGGCAGTCTGCCTTAAGCTCTCAAGGGTGGGACACTCTCTATGTCCCTGACACAACTCCTCTCTGGAGAGTCTACCAGCTCCTGTCAATTCTGCCAAATCTGACAGACCTTGCAGGGATAGAATCCCTTCTTCAGAGGGTAGATCCTCCCCCTCAGGTTCAGCTTCTGCTGCACCTCTGGAGTTCCCTGTGCTGGCTCACCATGCCTATTGCACTTTCCCTAGCCCTTGGATGTATGGCCCATTGTTCCAGGGTTCAAGTGTCCACCATTTCTAGGTCTGTGACCTGGTCACAGCACAAACCCATGTAGGAAGATTCAGAATCCTTGCATGGACCATTCGCTCCAGCTCTGACCAGTCAGACACTTCGAGATAATTTCCCAGTAGGCATTCAACTGGGAGTGCAGGAGACACAACTACCTGCTTAGGGCCTGTTACTCCTCCCCATTCCAAACTCACCATTCTCATGGGATGGAGTTTGGCTCTGCTGTCTGCATAAGTTACCTGGTGATACACACCAGGTATGATCTGCCATGGGGAAACTAGTTTTTCTGTGACCATGTTCACACTGGCTCCTGTGTCTCTCAGAGCCTCAACCTCAGTTCCATCGATTTTAGGCCTCTGTCTATACTTCTCCATGCTGGGAAGCAAGACGGCCAGGTTGCAATTTCCACCCCACCCAAGGACACGAAGGTTGCCTCTGTTAACCCCTTCCTCATCTCTGGAACAATCTCCACCCTCACACCTATGCTGTAAATCCTCTGGGACTGCCCACCATGAAAAAGTCATTGAAAGGCTCAGATTATATTTTTGCAGCATGGGGTGTTCCCTCCACCCTCAAATCTGGTAACAGTCTGCCCTTCAATATCCGAGAGTTTAAGGACATTCTTAGCCATTTGAACGTCAAGCATCAGAAAAGAACGCCTCTCTGGCCAGAGACAAATAGCATTGTTAAACGATTTATGGGCACCCTGGAGAAAGTGGCTCAGCGTGCTGCAGTTGAAGGAATCGATTTCAAGTCAGCTTTGTGTCCAGTCCTTCGTGCCTATCGGTCAGCTCCCCATTCCACAACAGGTAAAAGCCCTGCCACCTTGCTGTTTGGGAGAGCCATTGAGACAAAGCTATCACAAAGGATGATGAACCCAGTACTAGACACTGATGAGATTCTTCTCGCAAAAGAAAGATGAAGACCTATGCAGATAAATGCAGAGGTGCTAGGGACAGGGTATTTGAAGAAGGAGACTGAGTCTTAATTCAACAAAAATGGAAATGCAAGACTGACGCTCCGTTTGATGCTGATCCATTGAGAGTTGTGACAAGCAAAAGACATATGGTGACCGCTCAATGTCCTGGAAAGTTCATTATGAGAGATTCTTCCCATTTCAAACATCTGCCTCAATGTTTGTCGGCTCCAGGCCTCACAAGTGAAATAAGTCCACCTGAGTGCCCATGTCAGGCATCTGGGTCTGCAGCTATGATGCCAGTTGACATTGCAACTCCTTCACCTCATACGACTCAATCTAGAAGATTGATGTGAGAACCTTGTCGGCTCATTGAGGAACTCTAATTTATATATGTTGTCCATATTCTTTATTTAATAAAGGGGGAGATGTTGTTTTGTGTGATCATGTGCAATAGGATCCTTGTGGTCCTAGGCGGACTCCTTTCAAAGTTACATAATCAGCTGGGAGGTATTTGGGTGTGTCTTGGTGTGGTCAATAATGTCTAAGACGCTGTATGTTCAGTTAATGGTTGCGTGCTGAAGAATAAAGACGTGTATTACAGGGCTCCATGTGTGGCGTAGTCAGTTGTGCGCCTCAGAGCTGTGGTGGATGCTTCAATCACGTTCATCACATTTTAGTAAGATTTCTCCGTGAACTACTGAAGTCATTGTAGAATCTCGAGTATCCTGAAAGTGTGCACAGTCATATCCTGACAAGTTTGCTCTGGGTTTCTTCCTAACGGTTAAATATTTTGTCAACTACGCTCTCTATTATTTAGGGAACAATGGTATAAAATAAGAGTTATTGCCTAAGCTTACCTGTAACTGCTGCAGCCATGTCTTTTTGCTCATGCTAACCATGCCTTAAGGAAGAAAGACATCATATATGTCACATTTTACTAAGATTTCTCAGTGGACTACTGAAGTCATTGTAGAGATCTCGAGTAGCCTAAAAGTGTGCACGTTCACATTCTGACAAGTCTGCTCAAACTTTCTTCCTTCCAGTTGAACATGTTGTCAACTACACTCTCTATTGTTTAGGGAACATTGGTATGAAATGTGAGGCCCCGATTCACAAAAGTAATCTGAGACAAAATCCTAACTACAACTTTCGGTATTCACAAAGGGCATTTAGGAGTAGTTAAGTTAGGATTTTGTCTCAGTTAAACTTAAGTTTTGGTCTTAAGCTAAACTTAAGACCAAAACTTAAGTTTAACTGAGACAAATCCTAACTTTACGACTTTTGGTATTCACAAAGGGCATTTAGGAGTAGTAAAGTTAGGATGTTGTCTCAGTTAAACTTAAGTTTTACTTAAGTTAAACTTAAGACCAAAACTTAAGTTTAACTGAGACAAAATCCTAACTTTATGACTTTTTGTCTCAGATTACTTTTGTGAATCGGGCCCTGAGTTATTGCCTAAGCTTACCTGCAAGTGCTGCAGCCTTGTCTTCTTGCTAACCATGTCTTAAGAAAGTGTCTATCTTTGATGTTTCAAACCTCTATTTCACTTCTTGGCTCCTGAGACAAGAAAATGTGTTGATTACCTGACCCAGCCAAAAAATGTATTTCTTTTTACAACTGAAGCTTGCCTTCTGCATTATTCATGATCTCTGATCTAGGCATTTGTATTCCCTTTATTTTACAATGCCATGTGATCTTCATAGGACATCTGTGGGTAGAATGCTATACATTTATGGCTTATTTTTACTTACTGAGCTCATTCCAATATGGTTTACCAGCAACACCTTAGTCAAACTAATCTTTGATTCATGGACAATTAATTTTTCTTTTAATATTAAACCCTTTTAGACTTTAATTGTAGTGTGCAGATTGTCTTTAAGACACGGACATACAATCATTCTGCACAAAATGAGGATATCCTTCTAGCTGACCTGTACTGTTGTCACAGTTGCAAGTTTGATTCAAAGCACTACATATAGGGGCCGATTACAATGTCGGTCGGAAAGGCTCCGAACGGCATTCGTATTTTTCTAACCTGTGTAGGAACCTATGTTTTCGTCCGACTCGGAAACATTTCAGACTGACTGGTTGCGATGGAAAGGTAACCGTTCGGTCTTTCCGACCCGGTACCGACCGACATTCGGAGACTCCAAGTCGGTCAGAGCCGAATCGTACAAGTCTATGGACCGCTTTTCCCACCAACCTATTACGATGTCGAATTCGGACAGCCTTTCTGAGTCGGTCTGTCCGACACGAAGCGGCCGTCAGAAATTGACTTTGGGGGCCTGTAGCAGGCCCCTCTTCACCCAGAGGCCTCTGGTTGGGGCCTGTGGGGGTACCCATGGGACCCCTCTTTCCAACCATGCACAGTGTGGCAGGCACCAAGGGGTGCCCAACCCAGGGTGCAAGGTTTTCCACAACCACCACTTTTTTCAATGGGAGCCTGTGTTGTCGGTCGGAACACAGGCTCCCATTGAAGTCAATGTGAGTCCGATTGAACGGTGTTCAGAAACATCGTAATCGGTCGGTTGGTCTCCTCAAACCCGAGTCGGTCGGAAATGATTCCGACAAGGAGTCGGTCGGAATGCTTTACGACTGACATTGTAATGAGGCCCATAGTGTGTAGACAGTCTTACTTAGCACTTTTTGCTTCAAAATATACCCATTTTGCCTTTATTGATTAATGACATGAGAGTAAGATAGCATAGTTTATAGCATAGTTTATAGAATGCCCAACTTAACATTTTTAACCGTGTTTCATTATGGCAATTGTAGGGAGCTCCTTAATCTTAACACTTTTAAGTGCTTTTGGCACAGGCATCACACGACTGGCAGTTTGATCATACAATGTAATACCATTTCTCAGTTACATGGCTCAAAGGTTTCATACCAGAGATCCATGCCATGCTAGAATAATTAATTTCTTTGTAGGGTGACTGGTTTGTAAAGATATTACATTTAATAGGACACATGGCTTTACAATGAGCAGCCACGATTCTGTGCCTAATATACAAATTGCAATTTGTAGTATGTTTCGTAGTAATACATTAATATCACAAAACGTACTTCAAAGTGCTATTCACAAACTGCACTTTTGTAGTAACTTACACTTCTAAATAAGTTTACTACTTTTCAGTATGCACAAACTGCACTTTTGTAGTAACTTACATTTTCAGAGAAATTCCCTACCTCTGTTATTTTCAATGGTAGGTTGTTGCAGTACCGGTGGGTGCCCAATGTGTAGTGCTGGACTAACTACAAAAGAATAAGTCACTACAAAAGTGTAAGTTACTACAAAATTGCAGTTTGTGAATGCCAAAAGTAGTAACCTTACTCAAAAGTGTAAACTTACTCAAAAGTTGAATTTACCTTGAGTGAATCAGGCCCAATGTGTTGTATTAGTGATTAGCATTTCAAAGCTGTTTGTCTCCTGATACACTCCCAACTCATTGACCTGTGTAAATTATATATTAAATCATATGGGTGTTTTCAATTAAATACCCACTGCCAGAACCTGCAGTTTAGTGTTTTACTGTACATGCTAGGTGGCACTCCAAAGATCAGACAAGGGATGTTTTAAGTTCAGAAAGAGTTTATTGAGAAAACATAAAGTGAAAATATACAATAATACAATAGTCAATATATAATCATATGGAAGAATAATTAAACATTAGATAAAACCTTGTTTAGGTGAAAATATCAAGTATACATGACTGGAATGGAATGCCTGAATAAACAAAGAAAGATAATCACATCGATCATAAAATACTATAACCTTGTTTAGAAAATACAAAAATGGCATTAAAAGATGTAAAATAGTATAATATTAGGTTAAGGAACGTCACGGAGGTTGGGCAACTTCTTGTTGCATGGGAGTTTTGGAGAAAGATTGTCTAGCACTCGCCTCGATATGTCTTGTGAAAGGTGACCATAAAATTAAGCGCTTTGTAGCTAAATAAATAGGATGGACAAGAGCCGTATCTAATCTGTGGTTATAACACACAGCATACCACCAGGCCTGAAAGGATAACTTGGTTAGATCCTTCCAATTTTTGGTGATTCGCTGAAAGGCAACTGCTATCAACAAATATACAATCTTGATATTAAAAATATAATTATCCCAAACAGGTGATATGCTTCCTAAAAATAGGTGAACAGCAGGAAAAGGTATTTTAGAACCAAAAATCAAATTAATTTGAGACCAGACGTTTTTCCAGAAAGTCGGCACATGTGGGCATGTAAAGAGCAAGTGTTTCAAATCAGCAGACGAGGATGAACAAGTCCAGCAGGTATCAGGGACAGTAGGATGCCTCTTATGCAAAATGACCGGATGTAACAAAAGTCTATTATAAATAAAAAATAATGTCTGTGTGGTATTTGCTGCTCTGGATGATTTCCTAATTTTAGACCATATTTTGTTCCAAAAGGAAGTTGGCCATTCCACCTCAAAATCCTCCTCCCAAAATAATTCTACTTTGGTTTTCTCTCTATCAATGTGTAGATTACGAAGGTAAGTATAAATAGTAGATGCTCTAGGACATAAGTGTAAACAAGTATGTAACCTATTGATCGAGTGAGATGTGGGTTGGCTGAAAGATAAAACTTGAGTATAAGCAGTCAATAGGGCTTGTTTAGGAGAGTGTATTTAGGTTGGTAAGAAGGTGGAAAATCAAAACGTTGGCTAGCCTGCGAAAAAGACATAATTTCATTCTGAATAAAAAAGTTGGTGCGTCCAAATTAAACCTTTATGTCTCCATGGCTTCCAATAAAAAGGTTTGCCATGGATTAGTAAAAAATGATTATGCCATAGTGTGGAATTAGAAAATAATTTAAATCTGTGGGAGGTAACTTCGGGTTAGATTCTAGAAGCTTACAGGAATGTTTAAGAATAGAAGTGGAGACAGATTGTGGTTTGCGGATAAAAGAAAGATATTCTTTAAAAAAGAAAGGAGAGAGATATAAACTTTCAAGTTCCACCCACAAAGGACAATCCAGTTGAGGATCAGAGAGCCATCTCGAAGATTGACGAAGTAGGAAAGATTTATGATAATTGGGGAAATCAGGAAAATTAACCCCACCTTCTGATTTTGTTTTTGTGAGTCTTAGTAATGACATACAAGGTTTTTAGTGTTCCATAAAAAGGATGACGGTATGGAGTTGAATTTGTTAAAAAGTTTTTGAGGGGATAGGTACTGGAATATTAGAAATTGTATACAATATTATAGGAGAGAGCATCATTTTAATGGTATCAAGATGCCCTCACCATGACAGATATAGGGGATGCCATTTGGAGGTTAATGTAGAAATTCTCTGTATGCAATTTTCCATGCATAAAGAAAGCGTTGTTGGAATTGAAGGAGCAAAAAATAACCCCAGGTATTTTATATGTTTATAATTCCTAGTAAAATTTGAGATAGCGAAAACCTGTTTAAATGTATATTTAGTCAGAGGTAATATTTTGCATTTATCTTTATTTAATTTATAACCAGAGATGGAAGCAAATAGCTCTACCTCATGTAAGAAGGCAGGAATAGAGGATTGCGGATTGGATATAAATAATAATATATCATCAGCGTAAGCTGGCAAGTTAATTTGTTTATCATTAACATTAAAGCCCTGGATATCTTTTTTTTGACTGATTCTGGATAAAAAGGGTTCTAAAGCTAAGTTAAAAAGAAATGGAGACAATGGGCAGCCTTGAGGCACACCTCTTCCTAAGTCAAAATAAGAAGATGTGTTGCCATTTACAAAGACTGCTGCTCGAGGATTAGAGTATAGGAGCGAAATCAAAGATATGATCTTTGGACCGAAGCCAAACCATTTGAGCACTTGAAAGATATATGACCAGTTGACGCGGTCAAATGCTTTCTCCGCATCTAGGGCCACAGCTGCTAGTGAATGAGGTATATGAGAAGACTTAGATAAAATCTCAAAAAATAGGCGAGTATTATCTGAAATGAGGCGTCCCTTTATAAAACCAGATTGCTCTGCACCTAATAATTGAGGAAGATAAGATTCAATTTTTGCAGTGTTTCAAATCCTTTCCGTCTTTCGGAATTAAACATATTAGTGCTTCTAAAAAAGAGCCAGAGGATTCACCCGACTGCAGAAAAGAATTAAAAAGGGTGTGTAATTTGTGAAGAAGCAGTGCCGCGAAGTGTGTAAAAAATTCCACTGTAAACCCATCTGGTCCTGGAGCCTTATCCTTCTTGAGTGTCTGTAGTGTACTGAGGAGTTCTTGTTGTGAGATGTCGGATTCTAAAAGATTGTAATCTATTTGGGAGTCGAAGGAGCACTTGATGCCCGAAAGGAACTGAGATATATCAAGATTTGAGGGTATGGATTCTGGCGTGTATAATTCTTTGTAAAAGAGGAGGAATTCATCCAATATTTCAGAGTCTTTAAACCTTAATGTGTTTTGCTTATCCAGAACTGATTCGATATCAAAATTGTTGTTTTTAATCTTTAAATAATTCGCCAAGACCTTACCACACTTTTTTTGGCCACCGTAAAATTTTGCACTCGACTTCAACAAAGTAGAGTGAAGCATTGTCAGTCGAGTCTTTATTGAACTAAAGTTTGGCCTCAATAAGCTGAGATAAACATTCCTTGGATTTCGAGGAATAATATGAGTGCTCCAGCTTCTTTATTTTTGTCAAGAGATCTTTAGTGATTTCACGTGAAATTCTGCGCTTTTTAGAAACAAAACCTATAATAAAATCTCTGGCAGCTGCTTTAAATGCATCCGAAATAACAGAAAAGGGCAAAGTATCAGTCTGATTTAAAGAAAAATATTCATTAAAATAAAAGAGATAAAAGAGGAATTAAAGGTCTGATCTAGAAGGAGAGAATTATTAAAACGCCATCTTCTGGGTGTATTAGATTTTGACAAAATGTCCAATTTGATAGAGATGGGGGCATGATCAGATATTAAAATTGTCCCGATGTCCGCGTCTCTCAAAGATTGAGCTATGTTATGAGATACAAAAAAGTGGTCTATTCGAGATTGTGATTGGTGAGTTGGAGAATAAAAGTATATTCCCTTGCAACAGGGTTACAAATTCTCCAGGCGTCAATAAGCTTATATTGTTGTATGACATCTAGAAAAGTTTTATGGGATTTATGTGATTTAAAGGAGACTAATGAATTACGATCTATGAAAGGGTCAACAATTTGGTTTCAATCTCCAGCGAGGATAAAATTATTGGCAATGCAAGACGAAATTTGTTGGGATAGAGAGGACCAAAAAGAAGGGTCACCGTTAGTGGGAGCATATACGTTGAGCAAAGAAACCGGAGCAGTCCCAATTTGCATTCTAGTATATAACCATCTTCCATCGTCATCAGATAATTGAGAGAGAAGTTTAACAGAAATAGATTTATGGCAAAGTGTCACTACACCATTACGTTTACCATCTCCTGGGGAAAAGAATACCTCTCCTACCCAGTTTCTTTTTAATTTTGAAGACTCAGTTGCTGTTAAGTGAGACTCTTGTATAAGAGCTATGCCAGCATCTAGTTTAGATAAATGTGTTAAAACACATAGGGGCCGATTCCGATCTTGGCCGGTAGGGCTCCGAATCGGATTCGGCTTAACCGGATCCGATTCGGAGCCCTATTTCCCGACCGATTCGTACGCGCGTCCGGGCGAGCGAGTACGATGCAAATTCGCCGACCGACTCGTCCGGGCGTCCCGACCGCTCCGACCGACTCGATCCCGGGTCTAACCACACCGACCGACTCGCACGGACACGACTCGCACCGCGCAATGGAGACGTTCCCCGGCTGGGTAAGTATGATGCGCGCCGCGAGCAGTCCGACCGAGCCGCGCACTCCGGCTCGAAAGAGCTGTCGGAGCCGTACTTTGGGGTCCGTGTCGGACCCCCTGTACGCGTAGCCGTGCGGAGTCGCACACAGGGGGACCCATGGGTCCCCCCTACCTGTGCGTGTACGGCGCGAATCGCTCGCCGTGTACACGCTGTAGGGGGCGCCCTTGTCCGCATCGCACCCATTGAGTCAATGGGAGCCCGCATACGCGTTGTACGACAGGGAGTCCGACCGACTCGAGTCCGATGGCATACGTGCGCATCGTACTCGTTCGGTCGGGCTGCACGGGTCCGATTCGGTCGAATATCTCTCCGGGTCCGGCTCGGTCGGAGAGATTTCCGGCCCGAATCGGAATCGGCCCCATTGTCGTTTAATGGGAGAATTCAAACCTCTGACATTCAATGACACAATATTCAGAGACGTGGAAATAGTGATATGAATACATAAGAAAGATAGTGATGTAGGCAAACCAACCAACAACATAAAACAGCTGTAACATCAACCAAGTTATATGTAGTTGTGATACGATTGTATGCAAATCAGAAGAGAGAATAGTTCAAATACAAACGTGAAACATGAAATCGAATAGAGAAAAAAGGGGAAAGGACAAAAGAAAGAGAAAGAACGAAAGAGAGATGAGGAGGAGAAAGAAGAAGGCACAGCAATAGAAAAAGAACAGTAAGTTCAAAAGTGTCATAAGAAGAAACAAAAATGAAAAAGGGAACAGAGAACAGAGATGGGATGAACAATGCAAAAAGAACAGAGGTGGAAAACATACCTAAGAATCCAATTAGGATTGGGGGGGAGAAACCACGAGGAGTAGATGAGATGCCCAAGCATGACGGAGGGGAGGACGAAGGAGGGTCACAGCTCACAGAACAAGGGGAAGGACAAACAGGAACGAGCATGAATGGACCTGTAAGGGAAGGAAAAATAGTTAATCATCATAAACAATCAGGTTACAAGTAACAACAGTTCTAGAAAAAACAGCGCCGTTTTAACCAACAACATCGCTTTAAGAACAAGAATATAGTTATTCAATTAAAAAAAAATTAAAGTTAAGAAGATCCTGCAGCTCTACACAGCCTGAGATGTAGACGCTGCGGCGAAATCCATAGTCTCTAACCTGCATGAATTAATAAAACTTTTCAGTCTGATCGTGTCTTTATAAGTCGTTGTTTTGTTCCTGTAGGTGACTTTAAATAGACAAGGGTGGAAAAGACCATAACGAGCTCCGAGGGATCTGAGATCTGACCTCAAATTGAGAAATTGTTTTCGTCTGTCAGCTGTGTTTTTTGCGTAATCCTGAGAGAAATACAAATTATTGCCAGACCACAAGACTTGCTTGGTTGACTTAACTGCTGAAAGAACTTTAAGTAAGTCAGTATATTCCAAGAAATATAGAATAACCCCTCTAGGATGCCGTGAGTTGGTGAAGGAAGCTTGCTGGCGTCCTAGTTGATGAGCACGTTGAATATTAAGAGAGGTATCAGCTGGCATATTTAGAAACCTTGGAATGAAGGATTTGAAAAAGGTAAGAGAGTCATTTCCCTCTGTCCCTTCAGGTAGTCCATAAATGCGTAAGTTATTTCGCCTATTTTTATTTTCAAGGTCCTCCACTTGTTTCTGAAGGGAAGCGACTTGAGATTGGAGAGTGTTAATTTTGCCGTCAGCAAGTCCAAGTGAGGATACATTGTGTTCCACCACAGTTAGTCGTTCATCCATTTTGGACCAATTTTCTGTGAGTAATTGCAATTTGGCATTAGTTTCCTTCATAAAAGGACTCAATGAGCGAATTTCTTCCAGTAACATGCCTAAAGACACAGGCGAGGATGACTTCGGAGGAGACGGTGGGTCTTTTTTTAAACGCTTTGTGGAAGCTTTCCCAGCAGAAGCAGTTGTCGAAGAGGAGGAGCCCTTAGATAAAGAAACCAAGGAGTCTTCCGTTCTGGAGAATTTCAAAAAGATTGTAGAGTTTTTAACAAATGGCTGCGTAGGGCGAACCAGAGAAGGACTCACCTTTTTCAACCTTTCCATAAAAGAATGGTTGTAAAGTTTTGAGATAATTCAGAAAGAAGTTGGGCCAAGCCAGTGCTCAGGCTACGAAGTGTATTGTAAGCATAGACGAAGATTCAAGCAGGAATAGGTGCTAGACAGATTAGTGAACCTCCTCAGCTGGAGCAAAGTTTATTTATTTATTACATTTATAGAGCGCACGAATCACCCCAACCGGGGTATCCCCTCGCTGTGACTGCCTTTGTCAACCAGTAAGGATAAGATTAGAACAGCGTGGTTTTTAGCAGCTTTCTGAAGGCTAGGTAGTTGGAGCAGAGACGTAGGTGGATGGGCAGTTGGTTCCAATATAATGGGGCCAAATAGGAGAAGGCTTTTCCCCCCAACCGGGCCTGTTTTATGCGAGGTATGTGAAGGAGGTCCTTAGACCCGGAACAAAGGGTTCTGGAAGGAATGTATCTGACCAGCTTGTCTGTCATAACATAACATATTGTGCAAATGAGAATAATCTATGAACAAAGATATTTCACAAAGCTGACAAAAAACATAGAGCCAAAAAGACTTAGGGGTCGATTCCGATTCGGGCCGGAAAAAGCACCGACCGACTCGGATCCGGAAAAAATACCGACCGACACGTACCAGTGGCGCCCGACACGCCAAGTACGATGCAAGCCGCGATAAATCCGACCGACACGTCAGGAAACCAAGCCGACCGACCGACCCGCTCGGAAAATAGCAATCCGGCCGGAAAAACACGCGAATCCAACCGACCGACACGCACCCGGAACAAATCCGACCGAATCGTACCCGCCAACTCCAACCTGCAAAGTACGATGCAAGGCGCGAAAAACACGACCGAGTCGGACGGAGGACAAGCCGTACGACCGACACGCATACAAAACCGAGCCGAAGCAACACAATACACCGCGACCGACGCGTACGCAGCATACAAAACTGCACAAACACAGCGTGAACGAAACGGAAAACACCGTACGAGACCAATGCACGGTCCGACTCGGTCACAAGAACGTTTCCAACATACACAAACAGCACAAAGGAAAAATCAACCAAAAAAAGGCCAAACAAGCAATTACCAAGCCAATAAATACTGGGGGGGGTGGGGACAGAGAACAAAGACACACCAACAACTCCACCTATATAAAGGACACAAATCACTACCATGAGCCTTTGCAAATGCCATTCCACTGCCAGCACCCAAGAGAAAGCAACCACACACCCACAGCTCATCCCTCACACAAGCCACACACCAGCAGCACACCAACAAATACCTACCTCACATACACCCAGCACAACACACACCCACACACCCTCACCTGCACACCAACACACACAGCACCCACTATCACCACCCATCACCATGCCCCCCAAGAAGAATCCCAAGTTCCTAGATAGTGAATTGGAAGTCATGGTAGACGAGATCCTCAGGGTGGAGCCACAGCTGTTTGGCACTCTGGTCCAACAGACCCCCATGTCGCAGAAAACCAAGATGTGGGAGAGGATCATCAACAGGGTGAACGCCCAATCACCATGTCGGCGCACAAAGACCGACATCCAGAACAGGTGGTATGACGTGCGCAGGAGGGTCCGGGAGCTGCTCAAGAAAGACTACCACCTGAGCCAATACACCGGCAGTGGCCCTCCTGCCAAGCCAGTATACCTCAGGCCCTGGGAGGAGAAGGTGCGGGCCATCCTTCCGCCAGTGAGCGTATATGGACTAGAGGACATCCCAGAGCCTGGTGAGTACACAACAAATGTACACAATAAACTGCCACAAAACACACACATCACTGTCAAGGGGAGAGTCAAACCATGCACTCATAGCAATTACACAGCAACTAGAACAGAATCATCCCAAAATGTGTATGTCAGTCAGATAAACACAACACATGCCATCAAAAAAGTCACATCCAACTGTGCCAACACATGTACAAACACAACCACAACTACAGCTAGGCAGTGGCACAAATAGAACTAACACACACATCCACACATGTAGCCACCACAACAACACCAACACACAGTGAAGACCACTCAAAGGAAGGAATTCTGTGTATGCTGGCCAAGTCAGTGTAGCCAATAGCATCATGGGAGTCGCACTCACACATATTGCCCCCCCCACAACTGTCCCATCAACACCACCCTGAACCATGCTCACATCACAGGGAGTGGAGAAGGACTCACAAGATGGCTGACACTGGCTACTGCTGTGGGGAGCACAAGGCTCTGCTGCCAACTGTGCACCAACAAACAGCAGGACACCACTGACTGACATCCTGAGAGACAACTTACACTCCCTGCAATGCAAGCACGTTCCATGGTGGGATATCTGGCTGGCTGGCTGGGTGGGAAGGGGGACTTGCAGCACTGACCATAGTCACCAGCACCTCCCCTCACACCCCCCCAACACAAACTCCACAGTACCCACCTGGTAGAATGCAATGCCCTCCATCCTAACACAAGATCCCACAAAGCACCACCACCCTGGGTTATGTTGTGTGAAGCACAGGGACACTCTTGGGACTCTTAGCCAAACAACTGCCAGGACAACACTCCCAGCCATCCTGTCAGCACAGCCAGCCCACCCCACAGGGAAGCAGAGTCAAAAGGAAGGAAGCATGGGCATGCTGGGAAGGGGGTGGAGGCAATAGCATGATGGGAGTCGTAGTCACAGACATTGCTCAGCCTCACAACTGGCCCATCAACACCACCCTGAACCATGCTCACATCACAGGGAGTGGAGAAGGACTCACAAGATGGCTGACACTGGCTACTGCTGCGGGGAGCACAAGGCCCTGCTGCCAACTGTGCACCAACAAACAGCAGGACACCTCTGACTGACATCCTGAGAGACAACTTACACTCCCTGCAATGCAAGCACGTTCCATGGTGGGATAACTGACTGGGTGGGTGGGTGGGTGGGAAGGAGGTCTGGCTGTCAACCAAACACAATCAATGCAGACCATGTTCACACCCCAGAGAATACATAGAAATGCCCAAATAATGCAGGACAATGTGCCACACCAATATCAACCCCTGACTGTGACGACTTAGGACAATACAATGTACAGGCCCGCACCCCGAGGCACAGTCACAACTGTCAGGTGTGTCAACCACTGATGCCTGCAGAAACATGACATACATTGTTTGTGTCTCCCAAAAACAGGTGATGATAGGGACACAGCAGCAGACGCTGAGGAGTCCCAGTCCCAGGCTCAAGAGGATGCCGAGCTCACTGGCGTCGTACAGCCTCTGTCCTCCTCGGACGATGAAGAACAACCTGGCACATCCGGTGCAAGTCAACATGCTGCACCAGCAGGACCACCAGCTGCAGCACCAGCAGGTCCACCAGCTGCACCCCTGCACCCACCCCTCCAACGACTGTCACCACGAATACCATCCCTGCCGACATGGACAGAATAAGGAACAACACCAGCGCAGTGACCCTGGACCAACCTGGGGCCATGGACACCACCACCACCACCAACCCCCAAGGTGGACCAGGGTTATCTGTGCGTGCAACTGCACACACTGCACATGTCAGCAGGGGTGGTGGGAGGGGTGGGAGACAGAGGTCGCTGCTTGCAGACGTTGCTGGTGTGCATGAAGACCCACAACTGGTACGCATAGCTGATGCGTACCAGTCCAGCACCGGAGAGCTCAGCCAGGTAGTGGGGCTCCTCAGAGACATCAAACAGCAGCAGGCTGCCCATCATGCCCGCTTGGACTCCCACATGTCCCATGTGGAGTCACACATGTCACGTGTGGACTCCCACATGTCACGTGTGGACTCCCACATGACCCGCGTGGAGTCCAAGTGGGATGTACTACATGAGATGACGGCGGTGCACAGGGACATTTTACAATGCCTCCGCCAGATGAACAGCAACCAGTCCACACCTCCCTGTGTGCCAACAACATCTGGTACCGAACAAACTGCAACTGCCACAGGGAGGAGGAGGACTCTGGCGGAGAGTCCCCTGCACCGCAGCAGCCTGCACTTGAGGGCCCCCCCAAGAAGAGGGGTCGTCCGAGGAGGGGAAAGTGAGAGGCTGATGGCCAAGCGCAACTCCCAGGAAGCCTGAACCTGTTCTGGATTTTCGCCTTTGTGCACAGACTGTTCACCCTGTTGATGGCAACACTACTCCCACACATTGCATGGGGAGTACAAGTTGGAACAATGTGTCAGACAACTGTGGCCCCGATACTGGGGATCCTGTCTACCTGGACTTTCTATTCATCTAGGAACTTGGGATTGCAAGATTCATGTACAGCACAATCCATCCTATGCACTATTATCACAATAAACACACTAATACACCATACTTGCCTCTGTCGTGATTCCAACGTGGGTGCTGTTATGGGGATGATGAACTGCAAAATTACACAGTGTATGCGAACTGCAACAGCAAGGACAACACAGGCATGTGAGTACAGGCAACGTGACACATATGAGGGAGACACACCACCAGGGCTACACAACACATACACACCTAGGCCATCTGACTCATTGCCTACACTGATGTTGCCAGGGAAGACGGTGCAATGCACAGACACCACACCCATTCCCAGTTGTAGTCAAGTAGCCCACAGGTGCAGTAAGCAAATGGCAGTCAAATGTGTGACCACAGACAACGCACATCACTAAGTGAAGCACAGGTTTATTACACAGTAGCAACATGCCGTAACCACTACAGATGCAAGGTAACCCCACCTGGTAGCGGGCACACAGTCAACAACTGTAGACAGAAGGAAGTCCATGGGTGTGGCGCACATCACCTGTAGGGACACAACAGCTACCAGCCTGGATGTGCAATCACGTTGTCGGTGGACACAGTTGACCAAACGAATCTGAAAGTACCCTGTGAAGGACAGAAATGACACACAGTCAAAAGCAATGGAGTACAGGACAGAACAGCAAAACTCATGCACAATACATGTTACAAGATACCCACCCAGAACCAAGTTAGCATGTCAACACTGTTGGGGAGTACAGCCCACCTGTCACCACACATCGCAACACACATCCAGTCAAGTAGCCCATGGACACACTCCAACAGCACCAGAGCACCACCCACACATCATGCCAACTCACATCATTCACATGACACCTCAGGATACTCACATTCAGCTAAAGAAGTTGGTGATGAGCTGTGTGCGGACATCACCATCACCATCATCATCATCATCGTCACTGGCATCGTGGTCCAGGCCAGGATCCTCCACAGGTGGCGGATGTTGGTCATCGTCATCCTGGATGAGAGGCAACTCCTTCCGCACTGCCAGGTTGTGGAGCATGCAGCAGACGATGATAATCTTGCACACTTTCGCAGGGGCATATGGGAGGGACCCTCCGGTCTTGTCCAGGCAGCGGAAGCGGCTCTTCAGGAGACCAAAGGTCCGCTCAATCACTCTCCTGGTCCGACCATGTGCCTCATTGTAGCGCATCTGGGCAGGTGTCACAGGGTTCCTGAGGGGTGTCAGCAACCACGGCATGTTGGGGTATCCCGAGTCACCTACGGACAGACAAGTGCACATCAGCTGACTTGGAAAAGTGGGCGGAATACTACAGATCAGATCACACACAATGGCACAAAGTCAGTACACACCGACAAGCCAGGCACGCTGGTTCTGCATCTGTGCCATCAACCTGGGGATGCGACTACTCCTCATCACAAAGGCATCGTGTGCTGAACCAGGGAAACGGGCACACACGTGTGTGATGGTCATGTCTGCAAGACACACCACCAGTGCATTGACCGAGTGGTAGTGCTTGCGGTTCCTGTAGGCCTGCTCCTGGGCCTGTGGTGGTACCAAAGCCACATGTGTCCCATCAATGGAGCCAATGACATGCGGCATCCTCCCCAGGGCATAAAAGTCACTCTTCACGTCAGTGAGTCGTCGCAGTCTAGGGAAATAGATGTACCGGTTCAGGAAGAGCAACATTGCCGCCAAGAAATCGCGGAGCACACGGCTGAACATGGTCTGTGACATCCCACCAGCAGACGCCACAGTATGTTGGAAGGTACCGGTGGCAAAGAAGTGTAGGGCTGCCATCACCTTCACCTTGGGGGTCAGCGCTGTAGGATACGGCCGGCCAGGCTGCAAATGTGGGGACAACTGCACTGCCAAATCCTCAATCAGCTGCCTGGTGAAGCGGTACCGTCGGATGCTGTCCCGTTCCACCATCGTTGCCAGGTCTGGGAATGGCCGATGGACAGCAGGAGCCCTGCAGTGCAGAGGAGAAGTAAGCAAGATCGTCAGTCACCCCACATATGCGGCATTGAACACACTCAAGATCCCAACATACATCATCATGAGGCACAACTACATGAAGTGTGCAGTACCGGAACGACATGTATGGTACATACATGGCCAACATCTGTCAACACGGTCCTACAGGTGGCATCAATTTGTCCCAGGTTGGCCCATTGGATATCATGATGCTGTGTCACAGTCACCCCCCAGTGACATGTGAGGACAGATGTGCCCCAGGCACCACAGCTCAACGACAGGCACATTCCCAGGGACCCTGTAATGCCACATGGACACTGGCATCACCTGGAGTATCATGTGTACACCACAACAAAACAAACATGACCCCCACAGGTAGTGGCCACACTTGCCATGGCAGGAGAGCCATGGACGTCTGTGACACACACGCACAACATCAGAGTCCATGCACACACAACGTGGATGTGGAGACTGTCTCCCATTGTGCACATGAAATCAGAGACATTGTAAACACTACATGCACAAAGACTGTGGAGGGCCATCACTATTGTGCCACTGGGACACCCTGGCTCAAACATACCGTCCCACATGGGACTCACGGGGTATGTGACATGACATACACAAACACCACTGTGAAATGTGACCATGGCACATGCACAGATATGAACAGTTGCACATCACAGTGGTCACGTACACGTAACACCCAGGATCCTGTCCCCATTAACACGTGCACAGCCTGGGGGTGGCTGCCCACAGGTGACACCCACAGGACAACATGTACACCAACATACACACAATAGGAAATGCAGCCTTACATGCCTTATGATAAGGTTTGGACAGGCTGTCGTGATGTAGGTGTGCCCCTCACTCCCTGGGAGCTATCTGTGGCTGGCATATGTCCATCTGAGACAGGCATGCTGACATATGCCAGTCACATGTACAGTGATGCGTTGAACAGCAATGGACCGATCGGTGCCTCCGGCCGGCCCATTGCTTTCAATGTGTGCGGGTACGCGTTGTACCCCTGTGCGCGTTGTACTGCAATGGACCGATCGGTGCCTCCGGCCGGCCCATTGCATTCAATGTGTGCGGGTACGCGTTGTACCCCTGTGCGCGTTGTACTGCAATGGACCGATCGGTGCCTCCGGCCGGCCCATTGCATTCAATGTGTGCGGGTACGCGTTGTACCCCTGTGCGCGTTGTACTGCAATGGACCGATCGGTGCCTCCGGCCGGCCCATTGCATTCAATGTGTGCGGGTACGCGTTGTACCCCTGTGCGCGTTGTACTGCAATGGACCGATCGGTGCCTCCGGCCGGCCCATTGCTTTCAATGTGTGCGGGTACGCGTTGTACCCCTGTGCGCGTTGTACTGCAATGGACCGATCGGTGCCTCCGGCCGGCCCATTGCATTCAATGTGTGCGGGTACGCGTTGTACCCCTGTGCGCGTTGTACTGCAATGGACCGATCGGTGCCTCCGGCCGGCCCATTGCATTCAATGTGTGCGGGTACGCGTTGTACCCCTGTGCGCGTTGTACTGCAATGGACCGATCGGTGCCTCCGGCCGGCCCATTGCTTTCAATGTGTGCGGAGTGCGCGTTGTACCCCTGTGCGGCGTTGTACTGCAATGGACCGATCGGTGCCTCCGGCCGGCCCATTGCATTCAATGTGTGCGGTGCAGCGTTGTACCCCTGTGCGCGTTGTACTGCAATGGACCGATCGGTGCCTCGGCCGGCCCATTGCATTCAATGTGTGCGGGTACGCGTTGTACCCCTGTGCGCGTTGTACTGCAATGGACCGATCGGTGCCTCCGGCCGGCCCATTGCATTCAATGTGTGCGAGTACGCGTTGTACCCCTGTGCGCGTTGTACTGCAATGGACCGATCGGTGCCTCCGGCCGGCCCATTGCATTCAATGTGTGCGGGTACGCGTTGTACCCCTGTGCGCGTTGTACTGCAATGGACCGATCGGTGCCTCCGGCCGGCCCATTGCATTCAATGTGTGCGGGTACGCGTTGTACCCCTGTGCGCGTTGTACTGCAATGGACCGATCGGTGCCTCCGGCCGGCCCATTGCTTTCAATGTGTGCGGGTACGCGTTGTACCCCTGTGCGCGTTGTACTGCAATGGACCGATCGGTGCCTCCGGCCGGCCCATTGCATTCAATGTGTGCGGGTGCGGCGTTGTACCCCTGTGCGCGTTGTACCTCAATGGACCGATCGGTGCGCACCCATTGACAATGGGCTTGCCTGGCAACGGACGCGTTTTCGAATATTCGAGCGAGTCGGTTGCTGGAAAATCAGTTGGTCACCCACAACAATGTTGCAAAATCATGTATGTCATGAAGTTGAAATTTTGAAGGATGCTGTGGGCGTGTTTTGGTGCTGCTATTCCATGGATTGGCCAGATTCAGAAGATGCAAACGACTTGGACCTATCACTTTGGACACAAGGGACAGTATCTGCCTCTCCAGCACATATATATTGCTGCATGTTCCCCTGAGAGCCCACTTGCCTGCACTACATGCTCCAGGACGACATCTGCCACTGCACTGCTGCTGTCTCTGCCCCTCTGGACCCTGCAATGGCACGTACTGTGGAGAGAGCCCCAGCCTTCAGCCTTGAAGAGAACCAGGCCCTGCTGGACAGCCTACTTCCACAGTACAGCAAGCTGTATGGGACACCAGGGGAGCAGGTGAGTGTTCTGTGCACTGCCTTTCTGAATGTGCATTTTGTCTGACTAGCAAGGCTGAGAGTCAGCACACCACTGGCTAGCAGGCTCACTGAGTAGTTGTCACCCCCCATAGTGTGTAGTGACTTGCACTGGACAGGTATGGTGCAGTGACAGTGCTTCTGAACAGGGTTTTACTCCCCATGCTATGATACCATGTAGTGACTTCTGGAAAACTGTCCATGGGCAGCCGTGCACTGCCTGGGTACACCATGTGCCCCTGTGATTGCGACATGTATATGCAACTGTGTCATGCACGGATATGTTGCATGTGTAGTAATGGCCTTATCACTTTGTCATCCTGACAGGCTTCTGCCCATCGGAAGCATGAGATATGGAAGGACATCGTCCGGGCTGTCCGGTCCGTGGGGGTCTACAAGCGCCGGATCCGCAACTGCCAAAAGAGGTGGCAGGACCTTCGGGGCTGGACCCGGAGGATTGCACGGGTCCAGCTGAAGCTGTCGCCTCCTCGCAGGAGGGGCGGAACACGGACCCTGACCCCCCACATGCTCAGGATCCTGGCGGTGGTCTTTCCAGACCTGGATGGGCAGCTGAAGGCCAGAGAGCAGCAAGGAGGGGGTGAGTCAAAGACTGCACTGTGTACTCTGTCTAACATGTTATGTGCCCTCCTCGGGCCAGGTTGAACTGCCACAGTACAGCAGTCATGTTGTCCAGGAGCCATGTCCCTCTATTGTGCACTGCCCACTCCTCATCTGATACCCAGGTGTGGCCCTTACATGCAGGGAATTCTGTCACTTAGGACTGTGTCCTTGCAGTTTGCTTGACTCAAGGTGGGAGACAGCATCTGTTTCCCTGACTCTGTGGTGGGCATCATGGGTGGGTCCATTGCTTACACAATGCCTGTATTCTGACATGTATTCAGCGTGTTACTTTGATCTGTGGTCCAATTGCTGAGCTGATCCACCACATGTGGCTGGGGTACCTGGCACACACCCATGCTGCGGGTGGGAACAATGTTTGGGCCCCAGGAGTATGTATATGACGTGTGTCACACATACTTAGCCAGCTGCCTACAGTCCAGGGCTCATCCCTCATTCATGTGGGGCTGGACAGTCATGCCTACTCCAGGCCATACAATACACTCTGTACTCCCACTCCCGTGTATCAGAGGACACATTGTGCACAGTGTTTTGACCCCTCAGGTGTCTGCCTCTGTGTCAGTGTGCTGTGGATTAGTCGCCAGGACTGCTGTGGAGTTTCTTGGTAGGGGCTCAGCATGCCACTGGAGATGTGACCATAGGAGACGATACTTGTGTGACACATAGGTGTCTGATCAGCTGCCCATGCAGACTGGGGCATGTAAATGTGAAGTTCAGGCAGCTGTTCCCCATGCACAGCAGAGTGTGAGGGGCTCAGGTTCAGAGGGTAGTGTCACAGGTCTCCCATATGTCCAATAGGTATGACCTGGACAGATGAGGGTTAAGAGGATGTGTTGTGGGGGATGTACATGTGCACTTGTGCAGCTCCAGGACTTGCATTCCCCATGACCTACTATTGTGACACAGTGCAGAGTGTTGTTGTCTGGCTGCAAAGTCATACATCACTGAGACAGTGATGTATGACTTTGCAGTCATGCCTCCGCCATGGCATGTGTCTACTGATTGGTGATCCTGCAGGGGAGTGACATGTGCTACATGCACACCATAGTGGCGCTGGCTATCAGGACATGGGTGCATCATGGTGTCTGTCGCTGGAATGCATCACATGCATTTCCTATTTGACTCTGGGCATCCCTTACATCCGTAAACCTGTACTGACTCAGTGGCAAGAGCTGTGATGTGTCCACACCGTGTCCTCTGCACTGTCCAACTACTGTGTACTTGGTGCATGTGTCAACACTGGGGTGTTGCAATCCAACAGACACCAGACAGATGGGTGCAAGGCCATGTGGGATGTGAGTGCCATGCTTGGCATCAGACTGACAATTGACTTCTCCTGTTCAATTAGGGCACTTTTAGCAATGTACAACTAATGATGCCAGGGCTTGCTCTGTAATGTGCTGTGCTCACAGTGGTGTGTGCGTTTGGTGCAGGTGACTGATGTCTGTCTGTTTCCCCATTGTTTGCAGATACATCCACGGCCACGGAAGGGGACAGCTCCACGGACCAGGAGGAGCCGGAGAGCCAGACTGGGTCAGCAGCCGAGGAGTGGTCGGAGGGACCCAGTGGCACGGAGGGCGAGGGGAGCCACACCGAGGAGTCCTCAGCAGCATCCACCTCAGCTGAGGACCAGAGCAACTCGGAGGATGACTCCCTTGTGGAGGCGGGTGTCAGCAGCCACCACACCCCAGCTAGTGTTGCTGTCCCCGCCACCACCAGCACCACCACCGCCCTCCCATCGGCTCCCATTCCCCAGGTCCGTGGAGGCTCCCATGTCCGGGAGCGTGTCTCCTTTGGGCCAGGCACCGCACCCCCTGCCCCTGTGTCCCCTGCTGCCCTGAGTGAGGAGTCTGTGTACCTCCTTCGCCAGCTCCATGTAGGGCAGACAGCCATGCTGAGTGTCCTCCATGCGCACACCGCGCTGTTGACTCAGCTGGTGTCGTTCATGGAGGGCATCTCATCGGGCATGTCTGACCTACAGAGGGGCAATAGGTCCATGGACTCCTCCCTGACGGCAGCAGTGTCCCTCCTCAAACGGTCCCTCACCCCTCCTGCCTCTGCTCCATCCACACTCCCCAGCACCTTACCCATCCCAGGCACACACACACTGGCACAGGCACACACCAGCACACACACATCCAGCACACTGACACACACGCCAATGACAAAACGCACACGCACGCACATTCAGGGGACTGAAGCCAGACTCACAGGGGATGGGGCCCTGGAACACACACACGCATCCACATGCACTGCGCAGTCCTCAGTTCCCTCTCCCTCCAAAGCACCCTCCCTTGCCTCACCTGCAACCCCAAAGTCACAGCAGCTCTTCCTCTGTGACCTCGGCCTCTTCCCCACCGATGAAGCTGCTCCAGCATCCCGGGGGAAGAGGAAGCCCACCCACACGGAGCAGAGTGCCCCTCGCCCCCGGACACCCTCCCCCAGGCGCAGACGGACTGAGGCCCCCACCCGCAAGTCCCCCGGAGTGCTAAGAGCAAGACCCCGCCACCACCCTGCAGCTCAGGCACAAGGTCTCCGTCCTCCATCCCTCAGGCCCCCACTGCACAGGTGCCCCCACCACACCCTGCCCCAGGTTCCCCCACCCACAGATATACCATCCCCAAGATGCTCCGGCCTTCTCCCCCTGCCACTTGCTCTCCCAGCACCACACCCCCGCTGCGCTTGTCTGTGCCACTGATGTGGTGAGGGTGTCCCCCCTCTGTCCAACCCACCTTGCCTGTTCCCCATTCTCCTCCCCTGGAGGTAGGCACTGCAGTGGAGTCCACTACCGCCCTGTCTGACTTGGGCACTGCAGTGGCGGACCTGTCCACCCCATCTGCAGGGTCCACTGCAGTTGTGCCGGCACCCACGACATCTGTGTCATGCCCCCAGTTGTGCCGGCACACACCATGTCAGACACCTCCACTGCAGTTGTCAGTGGCTCTCCTGCACCCACCACCCCTTCCCTGACTCCCCTGGTGAGCCCTGATCCTGTCCCTGCGGTGCCTGGCCTGCCCCCGGTTGCCCCTCCTAGTGGATTGTCCCTGGTATTGTGCAGGCATGCGTAGGGTGACATCTGCCAGTGTCACCCTGTTTGAACTTTGACAATGGACTGGCCATTGGCCTTTGCTCTTTTTCAGGACTTCGTTTGGCCTCAACACATATGCTGAATAAAGCAACTTTCTTTTCTCTAGTGCTCATGCTTCAGATGTACATGTTGTTGGTGCAGCTAACCATGCCCTTGCTGCAGTGATGGTGATATCTGGTCTCATGATTATGAAGTGTTACTGTGCAGGAACCCATGTGGTCCAGGGGGAATGTGTCCTATCATGTGGTGTATCCATGTCATCAATAGCAGCATCTGAGGGTGTCATGTGTTCAGTATTTGGCAATGGGTTTCCTACTTACATTGGCAATTTCATATCTGTGGCTTCCACCCCTGCACATCTGTTGTGCCTGCCATCGTTGCATTTGTCTACTTCCCTGACCGTGTTGCCATCTCCAGTGGACATGCAGGTTTGGGCATCAATGGGGAGGGACTCATCCGTGTAGTCAGTGCAACATTGCTATACAAGTGTGTTGGATCTGTGCTGATGATTCCGTTGGCACATCCATGACCAGGCTGATGTGATGGGAGCCCTCATTTGGTGCTAATTGTTGATTGTGTGACCAAGTGCTCAGCTGACATGATGGGGCCCTACTGAGGCAACATATGGCACAGCTTTCCTCACACAGGAGTGGAGTCCCCTCATGGCAGTGTGTACACGTGTGACATTGCCTGCACCCAAGGTGTGTGTTGTATGTGCATGTCTGTGTGTTCACTTCCATTCATCTGCGCATGCTGTGATCCCTAGTGTTGTACCTGTTTGTGATGCTTGCTGACTTGAGCTATGTTCCCCCAAAGTCTTCTCCCTGTGTTCTCTGTGATGTGGGTGCATGGCACATTACTGGTCATCAGGGTGTCACCCATAGGTGTGTTTGCTGTCAGGGCTGAGTTTGTGTGCAGACGCAGATGGGTCACAGTCAGGTTTCCCCTTGGCACTTGTTGTTTGCCCCTGTCATGTGATTTCCAGTTTGTGTTATCTTTCAGTGATTGTGACATGTTGTGTGTGTGACTGCTGCCACTCCTCAGGGTCAGAGCTGCAATGTTGGAAGTTGTCTATGTGTGTTCGTTGTGGGTGACCTTGGCTTCTTCATTGGTGTGTGACTGTGGCTGGGATCCCATTGGTCGGTGTGGTATTGCCGTCATGTCCATGTACAGCGTAGTGTGCAGTGTGTCAGACATTCAGGAGTCTTGTTGAGTGTCCATGTGTGATGTGTTTCTACACCTTGGTTCCCACCCACCACCCTGGAATAGTCATGGGTGCATGTGCAATGTCACCAGTGCATGTGTACTTCACTGCTGCACATTGTTGGAGGTCGAGGGTGTGGTGTTGAGTGTGTGCAGATGAGAGTTGTTGCCCGGCTAGGCCCCTGCCTCCATGTTGGCCTTGGCTTACTGGCCATGCTGATTGATTTGTGCTTGTGTAGGTGTGATGGTAGTTTGTTGCTCAGGACACCTGACTGTGGTTCATAGTGTGAACGACATTTAGCTTTGTCATCACAGTGGTATTTTTATTCAGCCCAGGGTCACCACATTGTGGGGGCCCTGGGGGTGGTGCTGTGGTGTGTCTGTGACTTGCTGTGTCAGTTGTTGTTCCTACGTGCCTGTGTGACATGTGTGTTTTGTGCTCCCTCTCACCTGACAATGCCTGCTTGCCCACATAGGGGATTTGGATCCATGAGTTACCTTAGTGTGGCAGTGTATGCACATCTGTATGATTGGTATTCAGCTCTCCTCATGTGTTGTGTGGTTGCCTGGGGACACTGGCACCCCCACCCCTCACCTGCTGTGTATGATGACAGTGTTGGTCTGCCTGTTTGTGTTTGTGCATCTGCACCACTGCATTGGCATATCTTGGGTGTGCCATTGGCTGTATGTTGTTTGGTGTGTTTCCCCTGCTGTCCCTGGGACTCCTAGGTCATCGGTCAGCACAGTGATCATGGTTTGTGTGTCCCATTGCTGCCATGGTATGGTATCTGTTCACCTCACATCTGCTGTCTCCACAGGGTATCTGCATTTGTGTGCCCATTGGTGCAAATATGTGGTTCTGCATTCTGATGGTCACTTCTGTCATTGTGTCATTGATGACTGTTGACGGTCTCAGCCCCCATGGGTGTTGTTTGTCTGCACATGGCCAAAGGAATGTTTCATTTGCACTGCAGTATTTGGCTCCCCCAATTTATGTTGCAATGGGACACATACACTACTTTGCCACAGATGAGTTTTTGGTTCTGTGAGCAGGAATGATCCATGCAGTTTGGCAGTTGCAGCTCTTTCTTTGTCAACAATTACCTTTTGGTCACTGTGATGATGAGGGTGTAGACCCCATTGCCACAATGGTCAAAATGTGCTTCAGCTATGGACCCCACACTTACCTTTTGGTCACTGTGATGATGGGGGTTTAGGCCCCATTGCCACAATGGTCATGGGCTGCTTGCATTGTGGGTGCCACACACATATATGTGTGGCACATGTGCTAGGGGGTCACATTGTATGTTGAAAGTCATGTTCGGTGTTGTAGGCATTTGACACAGCCTACACACGCTTGTCATGGTGGTGGGGGGATGTCTTAATCTTGCATTCCCTAGGTTGTGGTGTGCTTGTTGTGTCATGCATTGTCCATCCTATGAGTGGGGGTGGTAGTAGTGGTAGGCATCCAGCCCCCCTGGCTAAGGGTGGTAGTAGTGGTAGGCATCCAGCCCCCCTGGCTAAGGGTGGTAGTAGTGGTGGGCATCCTGCCCCCTGGCTAAGGGTGGTAGTAGTGGTAGGCATCCTGCCCCCTGGCTAAGGGTGGTAGTAGTGGTAGGCATCCTGCCACCCTGGCTAAGGGTGGTAGTAGTGGTGAGGCATCCTGCCACCCCTGGGTGAGGGTGGTAGTAGTGGTAGGCATCCAGCCCCCCTGGGTGAGGGTGGTAGTAGTGGTGGGCATCCTGCCCCCTGGCTAAGGGTGGTAGTAGTGGTAGGCATCCAGCCCCCCTGGCTAAGGGTGGTAGTAGTGGTGGGCATCCTGCCCCCTGGCTAAGGGTGGTAGTAGTGGTAGGCATCCTGCCCCCTGGCTAAGGGTGGTAGTAGTGGTAGGCATCCTGCCACCCTGGCTAAGGGTGGTAGTAGTGGTAGGCATCCTGCCACCCCTGGGTGAGGGTGGTAGTAGTGGTAGGCATCCTGCCCCCTGGCTAAGGGTGGTAGTAGTGGTAGGCATCCAGCCCCCTGGGTGAGGGTGGTAGTAGTGGTAGGCATCCTGCCCCCTGGCTAAGGGTGGTAGTAGTGGTAGGCATCCTGCCACCCTGGCTAAGGGTGGTAGTAGTGGTAGGCATCCAGCCCCCTGGCTAAGGGTGGTAGTAGTGGTGGGCATCCTGCCCCCCTGGCTAAGGGTGGTAGTAGTGGTAGGCATCCTGCCCCCCGTGGGTGAGGGTGGTAGTAGTGGTGGGCATCCTGCCCCCTGGCTAAGGGTGGTAGTAGTGGTAGGCATCCAGCCCCCTGGGTTGGGGTGGTAGTAGTGGTAGGCATCCTGCCACCCTGGCTAAGGGTGGTAGTAGTGGTAGGCATCCAGCCCCCTGGGTAAGGGTGGTAGTGGTGGTGGGCATCCTGCCTTACCCTGGCTAAGAGGTGGTAGTAGTGGTAGGCATCCTCCAGTCTCTGGCCAAGGGTGTAGTAGTGGTAGGGCATCCTGCCCCCTGGGTGAGGGTGGTAGTAGTGGTGAGGCATCCAGCCTCTGGCCAAGGG
Organism: Calotriton arnoldi; assembly: GCA_963921515.1. Classification (NCBI taxonomy): domain Eukaryota; kingdom Metazoa; phylum Chordata; class Amphibia; order Caudata; family Salamandridae; genus Calotriton; species Calotriton arnoldi. The sequence goes on along the minus strand of CAWUFW010021745.1, from coordinate 495 downwards.
TGGAAGTGGTAGGCATCCAGCCTCCTGGGTTGGGGTGGCAGAGGAGAGATCCAGCCCCTGGCTAAGAGGTGGTAGTAGTGGTGGGCATCCTGCCCCCCTGGGTGAGAGGGTGGTAGTAGTGGTAGGTGCATCCAGCCCCCCTGGCTGAGGGTGGTAGTAGTGGTAGGCATCCTGCCCCCTGGGTGAGGGTGGTAGTAGTGGTGGGCATCCTGCCCCCCCCCTGGGTGAGGGGTGAGTAGTGGTGGTAGGGCATCCAGCCCCCCTGGAGTGAGGGTGTGATGGTAGTGGTGGGCATCCTGCCCCCTGGCTAAGGGTGGTAGTAGTGGTGGGCATCCAGCCCCTGGCTAAGGGTGGAGGTAGTAGTGGTGGGCATCCAGCCGCCCCTGGGCTGGGAGTGGTGCGGTTCGGTGGGCATCCTGCCCCCTGGCTAGGTGGTGGTAGTAGTGGTAGGCATCCTGCCACCCTGGCTAAAGGGTGGGTAGTAGTGGTAGGCAT